>CM042749.1:38946137-38971137 GCA_022496165.2 Catalaphyllia jardinei
AAGCTTTGGCTTTTGATTGCTGTCGCCGCAGGAAGCACCATCTTCATTCTGGTTGTCATTGTTGTTATTACAGTGGTTATTTCAAAACGGAGGTAATGGATCTTAATTACTGTTTAGATGCTCGAGTAAACGATTTTGTAACTGACGTCTTCGACATATGTCACCTAGCTGATCAGTTGCGGACAACAGTAAACATCCGAGTTTGAATTTAAACACTTACCTTGCTTCTGCTTATGTTCTTAGTGACAACTCTTTATATCACTGTTCTGATTCTTGCAGGAAATTCCGGAAACGAGCGAGCACATTTGAAGGTCAGTCTGAATATTTATTTACTTTGACTATGAGGAAGTGTTCACTTGATTTTAACTTTACTGTAAATTGTCATTAAAATTTACACCATATTAACCTGTCAGCCCGTTAGTAATTCCATTGTTTGACTTCTCCTTATTTCTATAGCAACTGAGCTTTTCTCTAACCATGGACTGAGTCAGTACGTTGATCCCAGTAACTATGGTGATCCGATGGAAGCTGTCAAGACGTTCGCTGCTGAGGTTGACAGATGTCATATCAAGTTAGAGTGTGGTGTTGGTGGAGGTTTGTACTTAATACTCCGTTGAGTTCATTCTTCAGAAATCTACTATAAACCAAACCTCAGAAAATATTAAAATTGGTTTACGATCTAGGGGAGGGGCCGAAAGGAGAAAACCCAGCAAGGCAAGTACATGTAAATGACCCCCCCTTCCCTTTAGCTTAAGGTGACCGGAACTGTCGAGGACTGTATTATTACCGGCTGCGATATACAATGAGTACAATAGTAGTGATCTTTCGTTGATTGACATTTTGAAATCGAATAAGTAAGATGACACGCTTGTTATGCGGGGCCTTTTGGAGAAATCGATTCCAGGCAATTTAATAGCGAATTGTGAGAGGAAAAATGTGAAATTATACGAGCAGCGAGTATTGAGTGAACCCTTCAAATTCGGTACAAAGGTCTGGATCCGTCACTGGTTTATTCTCCTTTCTCGATTGCCACAAGTTTTGAGTATGCGGATATTTGGGGGAAATATTCCTTAATTTCTAAGACTTTTTGTTAAACTCGCAGAAGATAACTGCTTTCCTATACCGTATATAGTAAAGAGGGACGTAGAGATTCCCTTTTTATCTTCTCTATCGTTAGGTGAGTTTGCTGAAGTTTTTAAGGGATTATTTGAAGACTCAATTGTTGCAGTGAAAATTCTAAAGGTATGCTGTGAATGTGTTGATTTTTCTTATAATTTGATTGGTTTTGGTTATGATGCTAATGAAACTAGCTATTAATCATCAATAGATTATCTCGAGATTTCTGTCGCGAGATTTCTATGACGAGGACACAGCCCTAGTCAACTATGACGAATAGAAATCGAGAGCGAACAATGCAATGTGTTAGTATGAATCTACTAGTCGTTCAAACTTTAACTAGATTTTCTTCTAAGGCACTTCCAAAACACCAATAAGCGGCCGTAATTTTGTTAACAAGGGTACACTGTTACGCTACTCAATATCTATTGTAGCGTAGCCAATCAGAGAACGGAATCCGTGATAGAACGCAAGTAGATTTATGGTCACAAATGATGTAACAGAGAATTAACTCTGAAGTGTACATTTTACAGAAAGTCGGGGTCGATTTAGATGGTGAAATCACCATCAAAATAGACCCCCACATTATCAGTGCGACCACGGAGCGCAGTAGGCAGAGTAACCGGAGATCTAATACGGAGGTCGTGGGTTCGATTCCCACCGAGGTCAAAATATTTTTTCTTTACCTCGTGTGGTTCCCTGATTCCCTTTACTAGGGCTAACGCCCAGTGGGTTATTCATGGGTTAAATTAGCACTAAAATTTACACTTCAGAGTTAATTCTCTGTTACATCATTTGTGTTCATAGTGCTACGCGGCACAACATTCATATTTAGATTTATGGTCAGTTGCGACGGAGTGTTTCCGCACTCACGACCAATAACAATTTCATTTGTCGCTTGCTCTGAGTTTGCAATATTTATTTAGAGCCCGGTGATTGCTTTGGGCGTATAGTTTTTGGCCATCGTTTTAAAATTTAACACTTTTCTTGTAAATGTTTGTTTCTTTGGTTTCATTAGCAAGGTGCTACATCCAAGACTAGAGATGATTTCATTTCTGAGGCTTCCATTATGGGACAGTTTAAACATCCAAATGTCATCCAACTGATAGGCGTGGTAACAGTCAGTAAGTGCACAATAAGTTTGTATTTATTTCCGTTTTGGAGCTGATTGTTAATTTTTGTGAGGTAAGAAGTTCCACTGCTTGACATGGTTGAGGTTTGAAGGGCAAATCAAGGATAGCTCTCTCCCGGCCTGGGACGATTTGTAGCTGCTACATTTTCACCTGTCAAACATGAGATCATTTTTTCTTAAGTCCACTGCTGCTCAGTGGCCCAGATTGTATACATAGTCTCCCCTAACGCAGCTAACTTACAACGTTTTCATACATGCGTGCGCTTAGAAGTAAAACTTATATATGGGAGCCCGCGCTTTCATGGCAGTTGCGTAATCCGGCTTGTTCATTTTAAGGTCGACCCATGATGATTGTAACAGAGTTTATGGACGGTGGATCACTAGATACGTTTCTCAAGGTACCAAATGCTCACTGATAGTCCTTGTATGTTTGTTTCTTCATATATGTAAGGCAGTGATATTAATGTTTGACATTTATAGTGGAGACGCAAGCTTCAACGCTGGCCCAAAAAAGACTTACAGGATCATAACTGATTTTGATTACGTTATCTGTCTTTTGATTATAGATTTTTAAAACTTGTGTATCGTAATGTCTTCATGAGTCTCACTCAGTCGTTAATGTTCATGTTACACAAGTCAGCTTTCATTTCACAGTCCTTACTTTACAGTGTTTCTTGGTAGATGCTACAACGTTCATGTATGTGCGACAACACGTTACTCCTCATGGCAGTGCGCGTCGGAATGAGTGTTGAAGTATCATTGACAATTTATGTATCCGAGGAAAATCTTGCTACTCCATTCTCCCTTTTTTAAGAATAATGAAGACAAACTCACAACCCTACAGCTCATTGGCATGATCCGTGGAGTTGCGTCAGGGATGGTGTACCTTTCAGCTATTAATTTTGTGCATAGGGTAAGTAAAAGATATTTGAAAAGTCAACCCAGCAATCGTGAGAATACCTTAATCCTGTCACTCCCAAAGGCGATGAAGTCCCAAAGAGAAGAGAAGAGTTAAATGTGTTTTTTCCTATCTTTTCTGCTTACGTTTGCACGCATGCGTGATCAGTAGTATATGTTTTCCTGGGACTTGAGCCACATGATATTTTACTTTGCTTGTGCTGTTCTTATTTTCCCTAATAGTCTGGATAAAAGCAGTGATGAAATTAATTTCAAGAAAAACACGACACTCGCGAGTTTTACAGACAGTTGGTTCGGCAGTTGCCCCTGCCATCTTCAGTGTGGTTATTTTTCTAGCATCGCCAAAAAGCACATTCTCTATTGTAACAATGCAAACATTCAGTAGTCATGCACCTCTTCGGAACCTCTAATTTTATTTGCTCCCGGAATCATCCACCTCTATTGTTTTCAGGACTAGGGCCATTGTTTCTGTTGTTTATTCTATTGTTTTCTCGGCCAATCCTGTTAGACCTTACGAGAGGTGCGTGGCGCCTCCAAACATTGTGTTAGCATTTTCCTCCTTCAAAGTAGGTAGCCTCTTTAGTGTGAAAGACCCTATCCCCAATGGACTCCGGTCATGTGTGGTTCATGAATTTTCGTGTGCGTGCTGTGCAGCTTGCTACTGATGCCGGTGAGACCACCCGACATTTCAACAGGGAACACTTGGAAACGGACAGGGCCTCACACATTTTCAAGCACCTGGAGAGCTCGTCAGCATGTCGCTCTGCATGATACCGTGACAATTTTGCCATTATAGATCAGGCATCCTCGCGGTTTGCTCTTAAAATCAGAGACGTTGCACATACTCTGGGAAAAACCAACACTTAACGCACAGGTCAAACATATTAATTGAAAACTTTCTGTTTAATTTTTTGAACGGCATTACTTGTCATAGTCCTAATTATTGCTATTATTATTGTAATTTCTCTAGGAGTATTTATATTTCACTGTAATTTATTGTTCATTTCACACTGAAGATGGCAGAGGCAACTGCCGAAACATGTCTGTAAAACTCGGGAGTGTCGTGTTTTCCCTAATGATATGTTTTGTTGTCACACGTACCTCTTTCTATATCATATTTTATTGTTTATTCATTTAAATTTGCTCTGCCTGTTAGAGTTGGGCTTGAAAGCGAAATAAAATATTAAAGGTATCCTTCTGTAAAAGTAAAAGTTAGCACTGTAACTTTTCAAGGACGAGCAATTATTGTGCATCCCTTGATGAACGTTCTTCGTGGCTGTTTATAATTTTTTAGGACCTTGCTGCTCGAAATGTTTTGGTTGGCGAGAACATGGTTTGTAAAGTATCAGACTTTGGACTGTCCAGGGAGTTAGAGGATAACCCCGATTCTGAGTATCAGACACAGGTAATTTATCTTAAACTCAACTTCCCCGGAAGACCGCATCCATTTTTGAGTCTGACAGAGGTGCTGTCGACTTGCATGAGCTAACACGTCTATGCATACCTTGTTGTTTTAACACTTGCTCGCCTTGTCAACCAAAAAAATCATTCCAAAACCTCCTGTTAGCTCGTTTGCTTATATTTTTGTAACTTATACTTGGCGTGGTATAAAGTGACATTTTTCCCTCCAGGGTGGTAAAATTCCAATTCGGTGGACTGCGCCCGAAGCGATAAGGTACCGGAAATTTAGTTCTGCTAGTGATGTGTGGAGCTTTGGAATAGTGATGTGGGAGACCATGGCATTTGGCGAGAGACCATATTGGGACTGGAGTAATTTTGAGGTAAGAAAGTAAATATACTTCAGTTAAAGTACTTCATTATTTCCTTTTCAACAGAGATCTTTATGTGAGACACTGCACGTGTAATGGCTGGTGACGTGAAAAGCTGGAGTTTCAAAATGTCTTGAGATATCGGAGCAACACAGATGTATATACCATGATGTGTTTTCATTGCCAATGTGCATTTTCTCGTTTTCTTTACAGGTCATGGACAGAGTAGAGGGAGGTTACAGGCTGCCAGCACCTGTGGTAAGTATTTTTACTGTTGAGTCTTGTTCAAGACCGTCAACAGTTTGTTTGTAGGTTTTTTTCGTGGTTCTTTGTTTCTTTTTAAATACAGTCTCCCTAGCTTGCGTGTTTCACTACTCGAGGTGGTGAAGAATTAGAGTAAGAAGGCGAGTTTATTGAATTACATGGTTTGTCTCCGTTTATTTAGAAATGCCCGAAAATTTTGCATACAATTATGATGGATTGCTGGGACAAAGACAGGTCCAGTCGACCGAAGTTTGAAGAAATTGTGAAGCGGTTGGATGGGCTAATCCGCACGCCGGAAATGTTAAACGACAGTCTAGTTTGCTATACAAGGTAAGAGGTAAACAGGCTGTTGGTAGCATTACTGGCGGCCTTACGGTTAGTGTGTGGAAATTGATATTCAGTGCTGCCAGTATTTCAGGGATGACCATTTTGCTCATTTTTGTTCTGTTCTTGGGGATTGACCCAAGTTTATAGATATAGCAGCAAAGAATGAATTCGAGGAGCTGGGAATGACATTATCTGCATTGAAGTGCACTGACATACAACGATCCATGACCAGGGAGTTACAATAAAGCAATTAAGTTTAGTTCAAGCAAGCTGGCTAAAAAATACAAAATCTTACATGACAAGAAAACTCGATAAGTGTTGAAATTTCAGCGGCCTAGCATACATTTTAGCCCGACAAATTCTCCGTTGTAGCCCGCAAAATGAGCCACAAGGCCAGTAAAGTGATATATGTTGTCACGTGTTATACTTTCCAAGTAGCACTCCAGGTTCTGTGTCTGTTAGTTTTAATGATGTTTCTTTTGTCATCATGTCTTAAATTCTTGTTCTGTGTGTATGTAAAATGACGTATTGCTATTTCCTGGAAAAGAGACTCATATATTTGATTGCTGTGGTTAACCCTAGCACGTGTTGAACAGAACACGTCTTATCAAAATGTAAACTTTAAATGTAATCTTTTTCAGCGCCGTGTCAGCGGACTTCACTAAACTTAGCACGATTAACGAGTGGTTAGGCAGTATTCATATGGGACAATATGCCGCGAACTTCAAGACGGCAGGCTACAAAGACTTAACACAAGTAACATGCCTAAAGGACAACGATCTTAAAGAGATCGGAGTTACCCTGATAGGTCACAGGAACAAGATATACAAAAGCATCAAGTCCATGAGAAAGCATTTCGATAACATGCCTGAAGCGGTGTAAAACACATACAGTGAAAGATGGAATCGATAATAAGCTAGACTGGTGCAATATTGCTTCATTAGATAGGAAACCACAGAACGGTTTTGGGGGAAAAGGCGGAGAGGCGCAAAAGGGAAAGTCTGTGCTGCTTTCCGAGCCAAGGTCGATCAGGAGTAAGAAAGGATGGAGGATGTAACTGTTAAGCTTATGTTGTGTTTTAACTGGCAAACACCGCAGAAATGTAACTTATTTTAGTACGATCTTAAGGAAAATGTTATGTCATTTTAGAAAGTTCCTTTTATTTTAATTTTTCCTTTTTATTTTGTTTTCGATTTAGTAGTGGGAACGAAATTAACGTGACATCGTACAGAGAAGGGGGCGCAGCGGTACTGAAAGCATGTACTTTAAGCAAAGATTGCAAAGATAAGTTAAATATTTATCTATGCTTACTTAAATTATCCTGAACTGCATTCCAGTGATTTGGTAGTGTTTAGAAACTTTCATAATTTGGTTTATCAATCTTTTTAATTTTAAGATGTGTCTTCAGTCAACCCCAGTACGGAGATTTGAAGGGACATTTTTCCCAGAGGTAGATTAAGTAAGGAAGGTGTCGTTTCTGTTAGCAGTTCAGCAGAAGTTATTTTGTGAGCAGTTGCTAATTTCTTGACGAGAAAGTATTATTCCCTGGTCTCGGTTTATTTGTACTGTTAGGTCTGCTGTACGACACCCCTCCCTTACCTTTAAACGGGAATAAAGAGCTATGGTAAAGCGTATATGAACTGCGGTTCATATACTGCGGTTCATATACGCAGTTCATATACGCTTTACCATTTCACTCCTTACGGGAGATATGAACTCATTAAATTGACCTTGCTCCCAATGTGTGGCTTCATAGCTCAGTTGGTAGAGCATCGCACCGGTATCGCGGAGGTCATGGGTTCGAATCCCGTTGAAGCCCTGATTTTTTTCAGTCTTCTTCTTTCCAATTGCTTAAATTGGAAAATTTACTGCGAGGATCATACTTCAGTTGCAATAAAGAGCTATCATAGGGCTCTTTACATTCTCCTCCCTTACCCGGTGTAGCCTTACCAATGGTAAGTGCACTGCAGCTATTTCGGGAAAGCCTGTTGGAAAGTGCACAGAGCAATGCCGAAAGGTAGCTTGGGTTGGGTTTTTTGTTTTTTGTTTGTTGTTGTTGTTTATTTTTCAACCGAACATTTAAATTATTTTCGAGTCTTTCAGTTCACTCTTGATTTAAGGGATTTCTTCTCCAGGAATAGGGAGCGGGTGGTGTTAAATGCGGAGTTATCTGCAGATGACAATATTAACTTCATAAACACTACCTTGGGTAGGCGGAGAGATTCAACTTAATAGAGAATATGGGTAAGGAGGAGATCTTTGCTCTGTTGAGCAGATGTGTTTATACGGCCAAGCCGAATTACTGTGTTCCATTACGACAGAGTAGAACACTTGTACTATAGCCTTTTTGTGTTACAAAGGAGTTATATAAGGAGTTTATTTATCTATACGCGGTTTGAATACCCGAAATTTCGAATGAATGATTTAAAACCTTCCACCTGAAAATAGTTATAGAAGTTATTTTACTGACTAAGGTGACTCTTGTTTAAAGTGTATTAAGTATATTTGTGCTGAAATAATTTACGAGAAACATGTTTCAGCTTCTTTGTCGATAGCTTTCCTGACTGCTGTTTTTTGTTTTCAGTACAGGATATTTCATACACTTTCATATTTAAACGTACTAAAGACAAAAATTGTAGTTGCGACACATTAGATAAGCTATTAGATAGGATATTTAGAGCTCTATTGGTATTTACAGTATTTTACTGTAAGTATATAAATTATTTACGATTTTTATAAAGTAGTTTTAATACTTTCATTGACAATACTTGTACTGATGCAGTCTTGTTCTTGATGCTGGTATTTGGACGGTACTGTCTATTTAAATTATTCCACGAACGCGTTAAATTTATAAACACTAGTCTCCAATTTTTGCTAGGACATTTGTCCGTGGACATTATCTGGCGAGAAGCGAACAGTGAACAGTATATCCAAGGACAAATGTTTAGCGTCAAATAAAGGCTTTGGTGCATGTTTATTATCCTTCAAGTATTTTTCGCAACATGCGCTGTTTTCAAAATTGAATATTCCTCGGTTTTAGACGGGGTATATTCTTTAGTAAACCAATCGCGCGCGAGCGCAATAGTTGCATGGATCATAATGGGTGATAGATTCAGCATGCAAACTACTAACAGTCACGTGCTTGGGGACGCACTAGCTTGCGCAGTAATCTTTAAATAATCCAAAGATGGTATGAAATTCTGACTGGAATCCAGGGCATTTTCTCCAAAATTGCAAATTTTCTCAAATGCTTTTGTCAGATAATTTTGATTTTATATGAGGTTTGACACAAAGGAAAATAACACCAAATATTGAGGTGCCTAAGATAGCCTGAGTACCTAGTTAGAATTTTGGTCAATTGAACGTGGTCTATTACTCCGTAAATCCTCGAATTAGCGTCCTGGGCGCTTGTTTTAAGAGTTTGGGAGAAGACGAGCCGGGTGTGCTTATTCGAGGGGCGCCTATTTAGTTTTTCCCAAATCGTGCAGGTTAAATAAGATGGGTTTTAAGTCCCTTAAGAGTCTCAGGATCCTGTCTCTCTTGAAGAACTACGTAATGTAATCCCCTCCGGTCTAACCCGGCTGCACAAGGTTGGTTAGGACTTAAGCAATGACATGATCAGCAGATCTTCAGCACCATCTGTTGCGAAGCTCCATGTGCAGTGCTTCAATGAGTCGATAGTCGCTTGATAATACGTTGTTGTTTAAGTACTCTTGCATAACACAGGGGAGGTGCGGGGGGGGGGGGGGGGGGATTGGGAAAATTATTTGAGGGAAGACAATTTTTTTTAATTTTTGGCTAATTAATTTTGGGCGGTTATTCCAAGGGGGCGAAGACGCTTATTCGAGATTTACGGTAATCCGCCTTTGTACTAAAAACAAAAAAAAATGGTTCAATTGCTTCAATTGCTTTAAAAAAAGAATAGAAAAGTAAAAAAAAAAGAACCAAAAATATCTAGAAGTAAAACTGCAAGTGCCATTATTCTTTGATGATTACGTCAAAAGATGTAACGCGTTTCTAAAAATCCCGCTATTCCTGATATCTAAAGGAATCTCGTCCCATTCCTTAAATAAAAATACGACGAACGTAACTGGCCTTTGCCACACCGAAACCTAAATCCTCAATTCGTTGGCATGGGACGTTTGGTAATTATGAACTGATAAGTTTGTAGTAAAATCCAAACACGGTAATACCATGGTGCTTACAAATAGATTACGAGCGTAGAAGGGGACAAAATGCTCAATCCTACGCAGATCGCCAACTCTTTGATTAACCTTCTTTCTCACAAACTCGCTGTGATCAGCCCAAGACAGTTTTAAATTAAATACAATTCGTAAATACGTAAAGGTAGTTTCTCTTTCTATGATACAGTCATTAAAATTAGCCTAAAATGACATGTATCTTTCAATTTCTTCGAATCAGCAATGAGCATAAACTTAAACTTCGAAGTATTAAGAGTTAGCTTGTTTTTCAACCAGTGTGCCACATTCTTTAAATCCAAGTTTAGCTTGAACTGCAAATCTTCTAAGGAAGGAGAGGAAAAGGACAGCGCTGCATTATCAGTGAGTAAGGAAATAGATGCATGGGACAAAGACTTGTGGACATCGTTAATGTAAATCAGAAATAATAAGGGACCTAAAATGGATCCCTGGGGCATACCAACAGCCATTTGCCGAGTGCCAGAAAGAGAACGACCCACTGCAGTCCTTTGGCAACAAGAAGTTAAATAAGAATGAAGCCAGTTTGAGGTTAATCCGGACACTGTAGCAGCATTGAGCTTCAAGACAAGAATCTTTTAGTCCATTGTGTCAAAAGCCTTTTTGAGGTCCAAGTAAACAATTCCCGTAAACTTGCCTTCGTCCATGTTAGAAAGTAAATCCCCTTTATCAGTAAACCGACAAAGAGCAGTAGCAGTGGAGCGACGTTGTCGAAAGCCAAACTGGTTGTCAAATAATAACTTGTTATGAGTCAACTGTCCATAAAGCTGAAGATGTACGAATCGTTCAATTACTTTCGATACAGTTGGTGAAATGGAAATTGGACTGTAGTTGTCCCTGTGATGTTTGTCCCCCTTTTTGAACAAAGCCATAACCTCAGTCGCACATTTCGACCTGTCAGGGAAAACCCCAGTCCGAAAAGAAATGTTAATTAAGTAAGTCAAAGGTGGAGCAATAACATCTGACGAGTCGCGAAGCCGACGTGCACTGACGTGTTAAGTCGAATCCAGTCGGCAGATTTTCGGTGATGACGTAGTCAGGTCCTAAGTAAAAAGAATAATTTAGAATCAGGGTGGTGGCGTTCTTTGTGTAGGTTTATTTCTTCATTAGCTCATGTTCTTGGGAGCAAATGGCTGGGAGTTATCTGAAAGCGACTGCTCGGTAATTGCAAGGAGCTTGGGAAGCATTATTTTAGTTATGCGATATGCGCTTTTAATTTGTTTTGCTTCTGACTTACAAAAATTGGAACTGACTTCTGTTTGAATTCACTTCAAGGTTTTAATTGCTCTCTCAATTCGAAGGCTCCTGCTCGCGCTTTCATGAATTAATGAAACTGCGTCGTCGTTTGAGTTTTCAACTGTTTATTTTCAGCTCTGAATTTCTGAGTGGCACGGTCATAATGTTCGAGAAGTGGCACAGAAATAATATTCGTCGGATGTTCCCATTCATATGGCCTGACCGCGTTTACACAGTACTTTGCGGGTTTCGGTAAATTACACTTTGAAAGCATTTCTGTAGTGAGTGCTTTCGATTTGAATACCGTCGAAGATTGTGGATTTAACACTTATCGCCTCCGAAGATATTTGAATTTCGCGCTCGGTGAGTTTGCTACGCGTCGGTCATTCCTAACCTTTGTCTTGCGAACAATAGAAACCCCTTTCCGTCAAACAATAGATAAGGCCATAAAAGGAACAAAAGCTTGATTGTTGCCCAGCCAAAATCCTCACCAAAAGCTTGATACGACTGATGCTGCCCACACGTGTCACTTTAAATGTTTTCAGCTGGGCCAACTGATTTGCCACTGTGATGTATATATGAAATAATTCATGTTTGAACTGCGGTTATAGATGCAAGTGAAGTATGATCCTCGCAGTAAATTTTCCAATTTAAGCAACTGGAAAGAAGAAGCCTGAAAAAAATCAGGGCTTCAACGCGATTCGAACCCATGACCTCCGCGATACCGGTGCGATGCTCTACCAACTGAGCTATGAAGCCACACATTGGGAGCAAGGTCAAAGTTTTAGGCTGAAGTTTGAACTCAACATCCGAAACAAATGATGTCGACCAGTTACTAACTCCCCGGAAAGATTTTGCTAAGTCTTTTCCATTAGAAGTAAAATGCTTGTTGAAAATCTCAGCAATTTGCTGGGAACACGAGTAGTGATTAAACGCTGTCGGAGTAACGTACTTCAAGTGAGCGTGATCGAAAACGTGCGTTTCAAATGTCAATATTTCATCAGTTGGACACAATTTGACGTCATACTAACTTTGTGTAGGGGTGAGTGAGGAGCAAATAAACTCCGAGGGGTTAGTGAGGTAAGTAACCCTTGGGAAATTCAAAGAAATTGCCTCTTTGACACTCCCCAGAGATTTTTTGTGCTTACAGTGTTTAATCATGTGCATATCCTAGGGGGCTGTAGAAAGTTATTTTTTGGTCGCAAAGCTCAAGAACATTGGTTTTCTACAGGTAGAATTTTGTATTTACACTCAAAACGGCACACCTTTACAGAGTTTGAAATGGTATGAAATAAACATCAATAATACTAGACCGAGCATGAAGTCGGTGATAATGAAGCAATGATATCAGTCGACATTAGTTCGCAAGATTGTCTGAATCAAAGGTCTCCCTGAATCAGCGTTGCATGATACATGTTACTAGATAGTTACGACAACAGATATTTCTTAAAACCTTTGAGAATTCATGAACAATAGGAAAGGAACTTCGTCCCTCGTTGTGACGTTTTGACTAGAATAGATGACATTTATTTCTCACAAAAGGTCAACTGTTGACATGTCGACTTCCAAGTCCCGATTTCCCGCAGTCTGTCTTCTAACACCCCTCCCTAACTCCTTTTCGCGCTTCCCATCAGCTTCTCATCCGCTAGTCCCTCTCCCCTACGTACCCACTCTGCCATCGCTCACTCGGCACGTCTGCGGCTATTTGCTATTTCATGTCAATGTGACTCGATTTCTGAAAACGTAAATAAATACGTTTCGTACAAGCTGAGTCCTTTAAGGACGTTAGCTTCTGTGCATCCTTACTGCTCACGCAAATTCGCACTCCACGTTATGCATCGAAGTGAGTAGTAAGTAATAAAATGAACAATAATAAGATCAACCATTGCTATATATTGCTTTGCCTGGATTTAACGATTTTGAACGCTCGGTGACTCCTATGTTTCTTTTGATGGATCATTTTCTCTGCCGATTTTCTACGTCTCGCGAAAATTAACAGTTTGATTTTTTTACAAAATACGCCATCGAATTCTATTAGTTTCAGCTCTTCGTTTATCTTTGCGGCGATTTCAAATGCCTCTCAGGGTTATGTTTTGTAAAATCCTTGGCAACATTTTGGGACTATGCACCCAACAGACCCACTTCTACAAAATATGTCTAAGATCGTTTCCCTCCGTTGACACCTCACCTGACCTTAATTAGCATATACCCCACAAGTGAATTGTACTTTTCGCCCACGCTGATTGGCTAGCTCCGCGGTGATTATTTAAGTACTATTCTTTCAATGAACAATGAGGCTGTACCAAAAACAATGACAACGACGTTAGGTGTAACAGTATTTAATGGTAAAGTTATTTAATCTCTCTAACCTCATATTTATTGTGTAAATTAAATAATGATTGTATTTAGCTTTTATATTGTATTTTATATTGTATTTTACCTTTTCCTTACCTAGTTGCACGGCTTTTGAGAAGAGCAAGAATTGTAAATTTCTGAACAAAACTACCGTGAAGAAATAATGTTTTCTATCTTTTCTATCTATCTATTCTAAGGCGAAAAATCAAACTACAACACCTTGTTTACGAAAACTGTCGAGCACTAAAATTACAAAGTGAAACATCTGATGTTTTACAGCTTGGCTTCAACAACAAGAGAAATTTAACTCAACCACTGAGGAAATGGAACCGCAGCAACCTAAGGTGTGTCGGCAAAAATTCTATTTGTCGGCAAGAGGACGAGCCCGAACTTTTTACAAAAAAAAAACGTAAGCGCGCGTGTGCGTCGCACGGCGCGAGAATTTTTTCTGTCCGACCAGTTGTCGGTATATTGTCACAAGTAAAGTTACTCTTTGGTCCACTAGTTATTCAGCTTGTGTGGTGTATACTAAGACAATTATTCACCTCAGGCCCCGTCCACACTAAACCGTTTTCAAACGAAAATGGAGCTGTTTTGCTCCGGATACGGCTATCGTCCACACTACAACGCCGAAAACGATCACCAAAAACGGAGCCATTCGAAAACGCTCTCCAGAGTGCAGCGATTTGAAAACGATGCTTGAAAACGCTGTTTTCTAGTGTGGACGGAGAAAACGATGCTGTTTGAAAACGATGACGTAATCAAAATAGACACGATCGGGCGCCAGACCCCTCGACCGTGAGTATCCAAAATGGCGGACAGATGCTGCCATGCGCACTGAGGGTATAAAAGCGTTTTCGACACGGATACGGTGTTGTAGTGTGGACGGGCGAAAACGATAAGTGTGGACGCAAATCTTTTTTGAAAACGGAGCAAAGCAGCTACGCTTTCGTTTGAAAACGGATTAGTGTGAACGTGGCCTCAGTGTCGGTGAAAGTGGTGGATAGTTACCAAGCCGCAAAGCGGTGAGGCCACTAACCACCACTATTCACCTCCACTTCGGTGAATAATTGTTAACAATAAACTCCTGTAGACCATGCCATGCTAAATTACGTGCGCCAGTTGTCCAAATTTAGAGTAGTTTTCTACACGCTTTATCTGCGAAAAAACTCCTTGACCCCCCAATATTTTTTTTCCATTTCCGACACAAGTAACTCATTATCTGACTGCAGTAAAAAATTTAAAAATCTATCGACTGGAAAATTTCGCTCGAACGTGCTCAAGGCACAAACATCTTTATATTCGATACTAACTTGCACGAGATGTTCAGGAGTCGTGCAAACTGTAATTAAGAAATAGAAAACATGTGCCGTGTTTCTATCGAGTTTTGGTATAAATCTACCAGCATTCTATCACGAATGCCGTTCTCCGATTGGCTACGCTACTCACTAGCTATTAAATCAGTAGTAGCGTAGTAGTGAGTAGCGAAGCAGTATACTGTTGTTGGCAAAATGAAGGCCGTTTCTTGGTGTTTTCGAAGTGCCTTTGAACAGGATTTAAATAAAGTTTTGAACAACTAGTAGATTTATACTAAAACAATTAGATTATTCGCTCTCGATTTCTATGCGTCATAGTTGCGCCCTCGTCAACTAACACGCGATAGAAATCTCGAGCTTATAATCTAATTGTTAAATATTATATACGAGTAGAAGTTTGGGAGAACGAGAAATGCTGTGGGAACACGAGCCGCAGGCAAGTATTTCCACGTCAGCTCTATTGAGTTCACATGGTTTCTTTTTCGTTTAGAAAACAGCGCGATGAACTAAGGGAAACAACTTAAAACAACTTAACTTTGACTATCAAAATGTTATCTGTGATACATGCATGGTGAGTAGCGTTTGCCAATGACGGCCACCTCTTGGCGTTTTCGAAGTGTCTGTGAAGAGGATTTAGATAAAGTTTTGAACGACTGGTTGATCTATACTGAGCAATTAAATTATTCGCTCCTGATTTCTATTCGTGACAGTTCTGACTAGGACTGCGCCCTCGTCAACTATTACACAATAAAAATCTCGAGCTCATAATGTAATTGCTTAATAGAAACACTATTTTTAACCAACCAATCAGCGCTCGTATTTTCTTAGGAGTGTTTTCTATATAATATTAACAGCTGTTTGTATTAGAATACGACGTTTAAACAACCCGGTGATAATCTAGTAACATGTGAAAATATGCCATCGTTTTCTCTTTCAGGCCATTAAACAACAATTCTAAGATTGTAAAATTTAAAAAGGAATGTTTGAACAGGGAACTTTGGAGGTTATTTTAGGAAAATAATTCAGCCATGCAGGCGACAAGCGTAAATGGCTCTTAAAGTGCCACTATGATCAAATTTTTACCTCTTGATTATTTAGGTGTATCACATAGAATTCTATAAAAGAAGGTAAACGAGGAAAACGCCGTTTACCGTTGCAAATACCTACATTAGTTCCGGAGATATTTAAGTTTGAAAACTGTGTAAAATGTGCAAATGAAGTAACTGATGGCGTCATACACTCAACCCAATATTAGCAGAGCTCCGGAGCTCCATAATTATAGAAACAGAACCACGTGTATGCATAGAAATAGGAACCCAGCAACTGTTTTCTTATGGTCAAAATGGCTAGCGGCATGGATCACGGGCGCGTGCGTTCAACGACGACGACGACGACGAACGACGACATCCCACAACATGGTGGCCATCCAGCTAATACCAAGTCATGTAGTCTTGGATTACAGCATATATCTTTGATATTAGACATACATATTTGTTTAGAGGTTTAGAGGTCATCAACGTCGCGTGTTTTTTTGAAATTGACCACTGACCAAGTGCTGGTTTTCGTTCGGATCGCGGGCTCATATCAGGTTAACTTGTCAAAACAGGGCAGGATCGTTCGAAAGCCGGTTAACGCTAACCCAGGTTCAAAAGTTAACCAAATTATAAATTTTTCTCCTATACAAATGTTTTTTTGCTACTTTGTTTTGTGCATATGGTGATCATTAAAACTCAAAACAGGAGGCCAAACAATATACAGTAAACCTCGCGCAAAGTTACAAAACTCAAATCAAAATTCTACCTTTTCCTGGGTTAGCTTAAGCATGCTCTGATCAACCTGGCCCAGGAGCTACGCTTTTAGGCTGGCCTAAATCTATATATTACATCAAGTATGTAAATAGAGTTATCTTGGCCAATTTGAGGACAGACCATTGAAACTTGATAGCCTAATAGTTCAACAGAAAGCACACCTACGGCTAAAAAACATTTTGTTCCCGTGGCAACTCGCTTATTTCCAGTCCCCACCCACTTGATTTCAATATGTAAGTGATTTTCAGCTCGAAAAACGTTAAACAAGGCCACAAACTCAAGCTGACATATTTTTGTGCATGTTGGATCATGTATATGAGGCCCATTTGCAAATATGAAAATGAAATGCCAAAGATGGCCAGAAATGCCTTTAATATTGTGGAGTTCTGGAACCCAGTATGTTGCCATGGTAACAAAACTGTCAATCTCAAATTGTGGAGCACATTTAGTAGAATCTTACTGCAAAGAATCAAACCTTTCTGCTGCGAATTGGCTGAGATAACTCTTTTCATCATCAAAATTTGGTTGAGTGTATGACGTCATCACTTGGCTAATTTCTATATTGCAAAAACTTGAGTATCTCTGGAAGAAAAAAATATATTTGAAAATGGTAAACAGCATTGGTCTTCTCACGTAGGCTACTTGTTTATGTTTTAAAATGGCTTTGATAGAAAAGATGCGATTTTCGTCATAGTCATAATGGACTGTAATCATCAAAAATTGACCTTTAAAACTCAACTCATGGTTTTCTTCATATTTTGCCTGGAGAAACCCTTTGGTGAACTATGTTCGAAAATATATTAATTTTGATTTTGAGAAATCGAGCAAAAAGTAGAATTGCAGTTTTCGCGCTTCGGCCGCAATAAATTCAGCCGAAAATTTGGACATGACTGCTCTCAGAGAAAGACGACTCGGTCTATTAAAATGATCTTTTATACGTATGTTTGGTATAAAAATTGCAACACAAATATGTCAAAATATTGCCAAGAAGTGCATTTTCAATTCGGTTTAGAAGCGGCTGAAAATTCCAAGTTTTTGCACTTTGAAAAAAAAACTAAAAATAGGGCAGTTTTGAAGGCAATTTTCCGTACCTTGTTTAAAAATAGAGTAGTGGTAGTCAGGAGCTTAAGGCTTAATTAATAAAGGCTTAAGCACCAGCCGAAACGTCTTGAACGAAACATAAAAAAAAAGTCAGTGTCAAACTATTATCTCACTTTCCGTACCTTGTTACACGGAAAAGTTGTAAATGAAAAATACACTTTTGCAAAGCCCTGTTATTGTTTTGCAACATATAGGAAATATAGCTTGGGCAAATGAAAAGCTGTCTGGTAAAACGTGTAAGGAAAGGCTTTTTACAAGTAGTTCACGCTTGAATATACGAGGGTCACGCAAGCACATTTTTTTTCCTGTCTAGACGAAATTCAAGCCTAAAAAGGCCCTCCGATACGTGGCTTCACCCAATAAGACTACACTCCGGGGAAGATCAATCATTTCAAAATGGGGTAAATAAACGGCCAATTCAGAGAATATTTTCAAAATAAGCTTAGGTGACTTGAGTATTATGGGTGATTGACCTTTCATGTCACACCACTGCTCTTAATTGACTTTCATTGGTCGAAGTACACTTTTCTTTGCTTTTGTTTTCTTTCCTAACATATTCTCAAGTAGAAGAAGTAAGGCATTTGAATTTAAAGGCATCTGCCCGCAATATAATAAAAACAGCTGGCATATTCTTGACCCACTTCTCATTTACACTCTTTTCTATATAAGAATATATTTTATAAGAATATCGAGGCTTAAATTTGCGAAATTTTAAGAATATTTTAAGGATAAAGCCGAGTCTGAGATTTTGAAAAGGATAGATTGTTTTGTGTGTTGAAACATCTGTAAATACAATACAATTATAAAATTTAGCGCTTTCCCTGAACGGCGAAACTAGCCAACAAAACGAAAAAACCTGCGCTAGCTATAGCAAAATGTAGTTCGTATTGTTTTCATTTCACCTTTTCTTGGATATATTTATCATTTCGCATTTAATTTCATTTTTATCCGTCGAAGGCTGTAGACTGACAGCCGAAAGCTCATTTTAGTTTTTAAAAGTGTTTAGCCAGCGAACGTTTTTTGTCTTTTGAAAATGGCTTTTGTCGGTATATTGCCACAAACAGTTACTCTTTGGCACTCTAGTCACAATATTGAAACTCAGATCTGACTTTGTAAGATTATGGTTTAGTTAGCGCATGTTGGGCTCTATAGCAATAAAAGTACAATCAGAAATAGCAAGTTTGGATAGGGTAGGGGTTATAGGTTTCAAGTCTAGAATAGGGTTGCACCAAGCTAATCATGGTCTACAGAGTATCCCCGGCAGTTTTCCAAAAAGAACCTAATTAATCCAATCATTGCTGAACGGCACTGTTGATAGCAAACATGTAACGGTTGGTTATTTTCTTTCTACTTATTAAATTCTGCTCTTCGATTCGTGTCCCTCTTCTGAACGAAGCATCCCAACAAAGAGTCTCGCTCACAACATCAAAAAAGGGTTTGTGATGTGTTAACGCTGAAAGCTATTGTTTATTTTCCAACTAAATTAAAGTAATCCACAAGGAAGAGAGCGGATGCCTTAAATCCTTTGACCGGAAATAAGACACTGTCAGTTTCAATGGCAGTTCCAATGTGACTATCGTTACTATGGTGTATATGAACCTATTTATAGCTGTGTGTGAGTTTTAACCTTAACTAATGACAGCTTAAAACGGATGACTGAACACAGACACTCATGTAAATTATGATCGACATATATCTACACTGGCTTTCGTCTCTGACCATGAAAAACATTAATTTGTCTGATTAACATGAATGTAGTTCTGACACTTATCTCAGACCAGCGCAATATTAGGACGAGTAAAAGGTTGGAATCTTTGTTACACATATTGTAACATTTACAGTTAAATGTACACGAGTATTACGACTGTAGCAAAACGCTTTTCAGGATTATCAGATAGTATTAGTTTACAGGCCGGATAATAAAGAAAATATAACTATTCTGCTCAGAGCGAGAAAAAACCTGTCCAATCTTTGGAACATCAATCGACGAAACCAAATCTCCGTAGCAGCACTATCTTATTGCGAGATAAGAATGTGATGAAGGCATCACTTAAGAAAAACAATCAAGAACTACAATCTCGATATAAAAAACAGGACCAAAATATCTCCAACAGCGTCCGCAAACCACATTATAAATCTGTAGCTAGGTCTGACATGGTAACCGTGCGAAATTCGTATGGCAACGGACAGTGAACGGAAACAATCCTGAACGTACCTGAGGACACATCATGTGTGCAAACTGAAGAGAAATCAATGGAATGGCATTAAAAAAAGGACTTAAAGGATGAAGAAAGTTACTTAATTCCTGTCCGTCCGCTTCAAGAAGGCGAATCTGATGGTGAAAACTGCATGTACGCGTGAGTGTACGTAACTGAGGACTTAAAAAAACACGTTTTGAGTGATATTTCCTCAATTATGGCCGTGGCTTTTCACGTACGTCAAGACCTGAATAGGTGAAAAAAACTTTGACTCATGAGTAAATTATCAGATTTAAAATTCTCCTCCCCCTCAGCGACACTTTTCAGTTGTCAATGTACTTTAAGTAGATGGACTATTGCATCCTTTGCGAGACAAGATGTTTGCTATTTGTTCTGAAGATAGATAATTTATTGTAGTCACACTATAGCAAAAGAGCTCAAAAGAAAAAAAAATATACTGAGAACATGTGAACATCAACAGGAGTGGTACGTTTGACTGATGAACCCACAAATAGTCTCACCAGCATTTGCGACTGGTATTGGGAAGAAGGACAGAATAACTAGACTGGTCGCAGGTTATAACTGCAAGGTATCGCGATATACAAGCGGCTCTGTCACATAGTAACATGGGATATAAATATACTAAAGAAACATATTAGAAATAGAGAACAGTTTCTCCTGTCAGGTTAATGAATCGAACCAGCTTTCGTCGACACCTCACTTCAATTTAATTCAATTTAATTTATTCGCGACAACATAATAAGTTACATAGTCATAGCGACAACAGACATTTCACTCTCACCCAACTACTGTCTAGTCTTGCTAGCTAAACAAAATATGAAATGATAAATCTCATGAGTTGTCCAATGATGTTCCTTAGTGAGTGACTAGCGAACCAAGTGAAAACAAAGTAAGTTACAAAAAGATGCATGTTTTGTAAACCTTTGATTTACCTCAGGTGGGTTATGTAAAAGCTACATATCTCTTTTTTTACATTGCTGCTCCATTACCTGCCCTGGGAATAAGTTGTGGGGATAGTAAGTAAAAAGGTGGTGATCTTTTTATTCTTCTTGCCTTGTTCATTGTTATGATCAAACGTAAATCGTATAAATTACTCTTAATACAGGCATTTTCTCTAAATTTTACATTGCCTTTCACTTAGACATTGCGAGACAGACGAATTCTCTTTTCTCTCTTCTCGGAAACATGGAATCTCCGTAATGTTTTGTAACGCGTTTGACGGACTCAGACGGATACATTTCTGTGTATCTCCGTCGGTTACCAAGACCGTGTTCCTTATATTATCTTGTTGATATGGACCCTACACTATGGAGTATTAAACCCCACAATATTGAGTATCGTAGCGGGATCAATATGATTAAAATAACATTCATGTCACAAACATGTCAAAAATTAAGTGCTACTCAGCACCACGTGCTTCAATTTCCTTTCAAAAATGGAAAAGCAATGATATTTTCTAGACATACAGTATAGACCTCCTTCCTCCTTCCACCGCCTTCAATTAACTATAAATATCCTCAAACCAACTCCATCAGCAGATGTTCAGTGTTTCAGGACTCCTGATTGATGTCATCGACTGAGTTCACTCGTTTAGCTGCATTTAAGAAAGTCCTTTTTTGCTCTAGGTGACCCGTTTCTTATCCCACTAATGTCAAAGAGATATATATACATATATATATATATTGATGTACTATAAAATTACTTTGAAAATGGATGGATATATCTTAAGTTTCCTACGCGCAGTCTTTTTAAAACGAATGCTGTGAAGATGGTATCACACTGTGCATAAAATGGGACAAAACGCAATAGTAATGTTAGCCAAAATAGTGCATTTAAAAATAGTGCTTTCTAACTTAGGGTTTTCGCAATAGTTTTTATCTCTCACAGCTTGTGTTGCTGAAAGAAAACCGCACGACACATTGAAGAGCAAGCAAACATCGGTCAGTGTGGTCAATTGTGTGGCCGAGCGAATGCTCACCGATTGAAGTAGCTGAAAAACTGATGAACGAGTGAAGAATCCACCAGAAAATCTTCGTAGAAAACGTTTACCGACGAGACGCAAAGCTTCACAAGAGAAACAAACAGATCGCGGTATCTAAAATTGTCCGCTAAAGTTGTCTTTCTCGCTCAGGTAAGCGTCGTCTATCCCACAGTTTACTGTTTTTCACTTAATCAGGATCCGCGATCTCTAGTTGAGGACTGAAGTGACAAATACGTCTTCTTAAAGAAAGATCTTCGGGCATGACTCCTTCATCTTTTTCTAAGTGTAATGCTTGAAGATGGATTATGATCTTAAGAAATCATTTTGAAATTTATTTTATTCTCATTGCAAAATTGCAAAAATCTTTACCTCATTAACTTTTTCTCAGTATAAGGAGAGACTATTTGATATATGTCGGCATCCAAGAATGTCTTTGGTAGCATTTCAGAGAACAAGAATTTACATTGGATATACGTGTTACATAGAACATCCACTATCTATAGCCATCCCTGTGTGAGAAGATTGCTTGATCATATCATTCTAAGATTTTAATTCCACAAATGTGGCGCCGAAACGCAGCTGATATGGTTACCAAAATGATATTCTCGTTCGCTAATTAATGTATATCTCAGTTTACGGTTTTTCAGTGCCACGAGAACAAACTCTTTCTGCCATGACTGTTGATAAGTCAGTATTCTCTGTATGAACGAGAACAGAAAATGTCGTGGTCTTATGGTTCATTCTCGAAATGAACTAAATCACGTAAGTTTCACAATTTTGTTCCACTTACCTCGACTTGTCATTTTCTATGTTCGAAGTTCCTACAACTAGTTTCTTTTACAAAGTAAGACATATATGGAACTTGTTTTTAGAAAAAACTTGTTTTTAGAACCCTCTTTCTAAGTGACCCCAAAGAGGGAGTAACCACAGAAAAGTGGCTCGTAAAATATATTGGAATTGATCGTACTGTACATTTTGCTAAACTGAATTGATTTAAAATGGTTTAGCTAAAATACAATTTTGCAAAATAAGAGGGTAATTGAAGGAAACGGAGTTTATCTTATCGAGGTAAAATTTGTTGAAGCGTTCAGTGAAAAAAAATTTTGTCTTCCTTTTTCACGTCAAAAAAGTTATTCTTGATGGTTGTCTTAATTTCTCAATGTTAGCCTAACTTCCGGCGGTACATCAAGGAAACATTTCCCGGTGCATAATAGCTTTTTTGTTGTTTTCGTTCCCCGCATGTTTTGCTGCAAATTAACTTTTATTCCGGTGCGGCATTTTCAAACATTTTTTTTCAAGCGCGCGGCTTTAATAAGTTCACATTTGGATTGTTACTGTTTGAGTCTATATTCACCAAGTGTGTGTACATGGCAATGAAAAATACTCTATATTTTTGACATAAGCTCGACTTCGGGTCAAAAAAAGACCAAACTAGCCGGCAAAACGAACTTATGAACGAATGAATAAATGTACTAATAAAAGAATCCTTCAATAAAAGCACACCCCAAAAAAAGAGCGTAACAAAAAAAAAAACTCGGCATTGAAGAACAGAGAACTTAAGAAAAACATAACAAAAAATTGTCTGAATTTAGAAACATGGTGCCGGGGGTGGAAACCGTGAAATAGTGCAGCAAAATTTATGAGACTAAAATATTTATCCCATACGTTATAATAATAATAATCAACCTTGTTTAACGAGGGTAACAGCAAAGCTAACAAACCTGTGGCCCTCATTTCCGGATAGAATTGGAATTTTGAATTTTACTGGTTTTTTGTGAAAGGAGGGGAGGGAGGAAAACAGGAGAACCCGGAGAAAAACCATCCGGGCAGGGACGAGAACCAACAACAAACTAAATCCACATGTGAGGGAAGCCGGGCCACAGCGGTGGGAAGTGAGTACTCTCGCCATCGAGCCATCCAAGTATTAAGCTGGAAGAAACAAGAGTTTTCAGTAATAGTCCATCACCGCCATGTAAGGGTTATGGTGGATCTGTTGGGTGGTGCTGTTTTCTTAGAGTTGGACGATGTATCTACCTACACGTAGTGCTGGGTTCGGCCGCCGCTGTATAGGGAAATGTCCATTAGGTTGCATCAAGTTTTAGTCCACTGTAACCATCTGAGTTGTATTCACTGATTTTATTACAGTAACTCGGAAATAAATCTCAGTATCATAAAAGGGGGCGAGAAACTGGGGGCGAGAACGGGCGGTCAACGGACGAATCTCAGTGTTCGTGGAAAGACAAGCAAAGAAATTAAATTACTAGTTTAAAAGAACAACCAAGTCCCTTGTCTGTGCTTACACGTTTTAGTCAACAGTTACACGATGTTCGTATTTTCCCGTGGTGTACAAAGTAGGTTATTAAAATCATCTTTTAAACACACAAAGGTGATCCTGAGATCGTGACAGGCTTCAATTTTTTATCCTAGGAATCAATGATCATCTATTGTTTAAACAACATAAATATAGTCCTTACTAAATTGTTATCATAAATGATAGTGTTATCTTATTTTGTTGGATCTTTTCTTTGTTCTGTAGCCTTAAATGGATCACTTTACAATACTAATCTGGCTAATTGGAGTGGCAATGTTTACCCCTTTTTGTATCAATGAACCAGCACCTACCACGGAGCGACCCCCTGAATGCAGACCTCGTACATTCTATCCTTGCAAGAGATATTGCGGTGAAATAATGATGAACTTTTATAAGACGGTTTGCTTCTATTCAAATTGGGGACAACGTCAAGGTATAGTATGAACTATTCCCACAGTGTTATTGCAGATAGTTATAATGACATGAATTCTACGACAGTAACGTCACATTCTGTTATATTCAATATATTTTCTGTTATGTTTAATATATATGGTGTTATCGCTTTTAATTGTAAGTGTTCTAGGTTTATTTACAATTTGATCATTGATCATGCCGGCGATACAGTTTTCTTTACCTCTTCAAGCAATTTTGATGATATCAAAAGGAATCTGACAATGACATCAACAATTTGCAACTTGAATTAGCATTATAAATATCTAAAAAGGCATTGATAAAAAGACGATGTTTTATGGAACTGCGAAAAGGTTTTAAAAACAGTTTCTTGAGAAGATAGCTGAATCTGCTTTGAACAGTTCTTTCTTCCTTGATTGAAAATAGCATTTTAGCGATATCTTCCACAATCCTCTTCGGATACAAGACCTTCCCTTCAGTCCTTCCTAGGCACATAAAGTTCAGTAGATGTGATCCTTC
>CM042749.1:38978637-38985360 GCA_022496165.2 Catalaphyllia jardinei
TAAGCACTATCTGATATATGTATATTCTGTGAAGGATGCTGTGATTTTTACATATGACCTTTTGTAAATAGTTTTGAATTATTAAGGAATTTTTTGAAATATAATTGTTATTGATTTTTTGTATAAATTAATATTAATATTATTATTATTATTATTATTATTATTATTAGTAGTAGTAGTAGTAGTAGTAGTAGTAGTAGTTATTTTTATTATTATTATTGAAACGCTAATCGTTTATAAAATTTCCGATGAAACTTCCTACCGATTTATTTCAGAATAAAAAGTAGCGTGATAAAAACATGACGTTTCGGCGACGACATGTCACCATTATTAAATGCAAATTATTATAAGTTAATATTCAATCTTCGTTCACTGTCTAAAATCCGCACGCGTCATTGGTCAAAATTGATCACGTGAGTTCCCGTTACCTAACGACATCAAAGTGACAGAGTGCGTTATTAAAATAACGCATAAAAACCGTGCAGTGTTCACGTTGGGCGGGAAGGCATTGCAAGTCTATCGCCAGCAGTGAACTCAGAATGAATATTAAAAGGGTTAGAGACTGTTAGTTCGTGTTTTGTTTTCAAATACACGCACTTGTTTACTGTACAAATGAACTCGAAATTTTCAATACTGCACTCAGCTTCGCTTCGTGCAGTATTGAAAATTTCTCGTTCATTGTACAGTAAGCTCACAACACACAACAGCTCTCACAACAGTCTCTAACCCGTAATTAGTGAACGTTATATAGAAAATAATAAGAAAGAAAATACACTAGAATAAATGAGGCGGGAATAAAAAAAATAATAAGAAAAATTTAAACAAACCGTTTCGCTGGAATGTATATATAGTATATTCACTAAATCAACTACCCAAACTACTTCCCTCTCCCACTATCTCACTCCAGCATCAAACTCATCTCAATACTGTTCTTTTTATTAATTTCAGATTCACCGCCTTTTAATGGAATCAGGCTTAAGAGGGAAGATGCGTCAAAGTTTCTCTCTTTGTCTCTCAGCCCGCGCAAACGGCGTACAAGTACATCATCAACAGATATGCCGGAAGAGTGTTGCACTGAAAAATGTAATTTGGAGGAGGTTCGCGAATATTGTTAACAGTGGCGAGAAATGATGATATATGTTAGCTACCTAACTACTGTTGTAGACTAGGAATTAGGCAAACAGACGATGATACGATACGGGCTGAACCTCGACCTGAGAAAATAAAAACAGCTGTCAAATACAAGCATTGTTGCCATACTTTTTTAACAATAATGACGGCAATCATCTTTATCTGCACTCTTTCTTTCATTTCATATTAACAACTAGTTAACTGAAATTAAAATGTAATCAGGACAGCCTGGAATGTTCATAGGGGCTGGCGGAGTTTACCCAGGCAGCCAGTTGATGTAACTAGGGCTGCCTGAAAGGTTCATAGGGGCTGGCGGAGCCTAACGAACCAGCCAACTAATGTAAGCACTATAAGTATAAATTGACTCGTGTTCTATCACGAACACTGTCCTCTTATTGGCTTCCGGCTACTCACTATGAATCATATATGAGTAACTAACTGCAAGGGACCGCATACGATAACCACTGCAAACGTAGGATCTACAAGAGACCTGATCAGCCAAAATAAAATATAAAGGCAATAGACTGCAAGGCTGATACTACGTGAAAAACGTTTCGAGACACCAACATGACCGGAACCGATAAAGCAGGATCGCAACGGTTCCGGTCATGTTGGTGTCTCGAAGCGTTTTTCACGTAGTATCAGCCTTGCAGTCTATTGCCTTTAAGAATCATATGTTGTAGTTAGTGACTGGCCTAGCAGTAGTTACCAAAATGGCGGCCGCTTCTTTACAATTTCCGAATGTCTGCGAGAAGGATTTAATCTCGTTTTGCCAAAATTCTAATAAGTTGAATTTTTGCGAAACGCGCTTTGATTGTTTTTGTTTTTCTTAATAGACCAATTTCGATATATTAAAATTCAGTCTCAAACAATAGACCTGAGAACGAGGCTCTGGGTAATAAACCCCACAAACTCTATATTTATTTCCCAGAGCCTCGCACTGAGGTCTATTGTTTTAGGCTGAATTTTAATATATCGAAATTGGTCTATTTCGCTAGTCACCATTTGATCACCCATACCAGTTCCCGGGATCAGTTGAGAATAAATTACAAGCTTGAAAAAAATACTAATCATTTATTCGAAAGAATCTGATGAAATTCACTGACAAGCGTTTCACCAAACCGAATGAATTGAAGTAAACAAAGCGAGGAAATTTCCATAACCACAACGCGCAAGCCAACGCGTGCGAGTGTCCAACAGAAAGCTACAGAAGTTTCTATTCCTCAAAGTTCTCGTCGAAAGGTAGCCGAATAAAAGAAAAGTAAAAAACCTTCGGTTAAAAATTGCTACTTTTTAAAATACGGACCAAACGCATGTACAAGCGAAAAAAATGTGTCCAGGGTTTATGCTCTACCCCATGATATTCCTCTTCGTTGCGTCTTCAGTGTTATTTGGTATTCCTTCTTTGTGTGCGTATGGACAATTACGTGACAACTAAAGCTTTTGAGCTCGATGGGTTATCAAAATTTCTTTAGTATCGAGCCGCAATAATATATGTATTTTTAAAATCAAAATACACACAGAAGGTGGTTATGAACAATTAAAAGCTAAATAAACAAAACTGTTCTCCATACCATAACTAAACCTTCTGGTTAACTGAAACTTGCAGAGCCTCGGAGCTCATATTTAATATGATTTCTGGCGGGACATCGTCAAAGATATCATCGAGGCGGTGGCTGTATTCAGTAGCTCATCACGGATAAGTAGTGGAAGATCTTGGTTCTGTCTATAGACGGCAGAGGCACGTGATTATTGTTATAATCAAAACTATAACAAAATTTTCGAACGTGATTGGCTATCAGCAGCCTGATTTGAGCATTAATTGGACAGTTGCACATGTCATGCTTGTAATTGGACAGTACGCGCCATTTTGCGCGCGCTGTTGCGGTGCACTTTGAAAACTGCTGGGTTTTTCAGCATTCTTAACAACGTTTTGAAATCGTTCAGCACTCAATCGATGCTTTGTTCGTTTGTCGAACTTTGTCATAGTTTTGATTAATTGGTAACAGGACATCGTGTCGTCCAATTCAGTCTGTAATCATACTTGTGATTAACAAATTGGACTCCCGCTTCGCGGTCGTCCGATTTTGTTAATCACTCGTATAATTACAGACCGAATTGGACTCCACTCAGTCCTATTACCATTATTAATCATAAAAATTACAATTTCCTCGATTGTGATTGGTTTATTGGTTTATTGGACAGTTTGTTATCGGACAGTTCTATAGGCCAATCACATTCGAAGTTGTGGTTTAAATCAGCCAATCACATTCAAAGTTGTAATGACGTGCGTGCGTGCGTGCGCGCTCTTGCTCTGTTTTTGGCGCCTAATTACCTGTAGAGGTTTTTCATCTCCTTTGTAAGTATTTTAATGCGAATTTTCCCCTTCTTTCATAACTTGGCTATTCTTTTCTCGAAAATTGCAATTTTTATGATTAATTGGTAATAAGACTTCGTGTCGTCCAATTCGGTCTGTACTCATATTTGTGATGAACAAATCGGACTCCCGCTTCACGGTCGCCCGATTTTGTTGTCACTCGTATGATTACAGCCCGAACTGGACTCCACTCAGTGCTATTACCATTACTAAGAGCCTTGTCGTACGTCATAACTAGGTCTTTCACAGCCCCAGTACGATCTCGTACTTTGTTCAAAGCTGAAATGATTTAATCCAGCATTTTGTGCTAGTACACCTCATTTGCACTTGAAAGAAAACCTTAAATCAGTTTAAAATATAATAATAATAAAATATTATCGTTTGGCTTACGATGTAGTCACTTTAGGATGTAGATCGCGACGTTTCGACTGCGTACTGCTAGTCTTCATCAGGCGATGAGGTCGACTAGTTACGCAAAACCTTACAAAGCATGATGCTCCGTTGTGATTGGTTCGTTGTGATTGGTGCGTTTCGATCCTCTATACATCACCGTAATCATGGACTCCCATCTGACCTATGACAGTTACATTTCTTACTTAGGTCTCTCCGTTCTTGTCAAAACTAGTTCAGGTCAACCGAATTAAGAAAAGTTTGGAAAGTTACGTAACAGGAATATAGTACTATATAAAGAGGCAACGTAAAACATTTGGTTGGAACACTGAGTTAAAGGAATAAATATAAGATTACCCTGACACATAGTAAGAACTAGTATACATAGGAACAAGGGAGCAAACGTATACTGATCATTGAACCTTCCTTATACATAAGGGTCCATATATAAGTCAGGATATCATTCCGTATATGTTATGTGTACGGACTCTTCATACCTCCTTATATTTGTCATTTTACGAAGTGTGAGGTGAGGTGCTTCCTGTGGCTGCAGCTGTAGTTCGTGTCCTACTGCTTATAATGTTAAGATTCATTGTTTTCAAAGAACCATCTCGCGTTTGTGTTCTGGTAGATAGCAAACAACAGCAAATCCGCTTGCAGAAACATGACGGAAACGGACAACAGCGAAAATCTGACTTGGCATTTCCGTTCCTGAAACTTGGCGGAATCACGTAGACTTGAATTTTCACGTTTCCGCAATTTTAAAGACGTAACTATAACGGAACCATGGGGTTGCATGTTTCCTCCACGTTTCAGAAATACGGAATTGAAACACGTGATTTCGTCCTGTGCACATGAATAGGATCGATTCTTTCCATATGTGCATATCAAGTGCTACTAAGCCAAGCCGTCATTACTTTCATGATCACAACTTTTACAGAGAAAAAAACGAAAGAAAGTACTTTTGTCTATTTTGTTACATCGTTTTGGTTGTGTCGCTCTCCATAAGTGCATGAGTGCTTAGGGTGTTAATGTATATCTATTTCCACAACTTAAAAAGTTATCAACACCTTTTGCCGCCTTAATTTCAGGCAGAAAAAAGTAGAATATTTCCTTTTTACAGAGTGTGTTCATAACTACGACTCAATAAAGCAGTCCTTGGTATGACATTCTTTTAATCATTTCTATATTAATTAGTGTAGTTAGGTTTACTAGACATGTAAAGCGCTTTTGATCTTTCATTGTAAAAAGCGCTATAGAAATATTAATTATTATTATCGTTATCGTTATCATTATTATTATTATTATCTCCTTCCTTTACAATCAGCCCGGAACTTGATCAGCTATAGCATCTTAACGTTTTCATTGAGTTGCATAATACCTCACCTTACATATTGTCAGACTGTCTGGCATTTTTGTCGTGCTTCCGATACTAGAAAATTAGAACGAGTCCAAGAAAGGGCGCTACGTTCTGTCTACTGTGATAATGTATCATCATATGAAGAACTATTGCAAAGAGCGAGCCTGCCTACACTATACACGCGAAGACTACAGGACATAGCAATCTTGATGTTTAAAGTTAAAAACGGTTTGGCGCCCCCCTATGTCACGGACTTATTCGTTGTCTCTAGTACTCATTATAATTTAAGAAATTCAGACTTCATAATACCAAGATTTAAGACAGTCGCATATGGTAAACACAGCCTGTCGTACCTAGGCCCAGTCCTGTGGTCAAAACTCGAAAAATCTATTCGGATGTCTGACTCACTGGAAATTTTTAAAAAACGAATAAAACAAGTTAATTTAATTCCCTACTGGACATCGAATGTAAAGACTGTTTATTAAGTAATAATTAACCAATCTTTTTAAACATGTAAATACACATACATACATATAAATTTCGCATTTTGTAATTTTTAAAGTAATTCTAGCTTAGGTAGTTAGGTGTCCCCAATTAGCGCACGTACGTTGTACGCTTGAGATTTTGACACAGTAATAAAGTTATCTTATCTTATCTTATCTTATCTCAAATACGTTGCAAAATCAGTTGTTCTTGTTGGTTTTCCGGGTGTGTTCTAAACTAAACACACTTGCACTAATCCCCGTTTGACAACCACAACAACAAAAACAACAACAACAATGAATGGATTGGTGACTTGGATAAAGAAGCGTTCTCAAGTCAGATTACTCAGAAAAAGAATTTTCGGAGCCCCCAACGGGAGTGGAACCCATGGTATCTGGAAGGTCATGGGTACGACTCCCGTTGGGGGCTCAGAAAATTCTTTTTTTGAGTAATTTGACTTGAGAACGCTTCTCCATTATTTAAACAACAACTTTTGCACCCCGGAATTAAGTTAACATTTACAAAGAGTAATAAGACAAATAAGATATAGTGCATGGCTGCCCGAAATAACACCAGGCTAGTAAAATAGGGCAGCCATCCTAAGAATTTTCAAGAATACAGTAATGCATCTATCAATGTTAAGCCTCGGGGGAGGGGGGGGGGGGCATATGTGGGGCATTTGACCTCTTTTGCCTTCCACACCCTCGGGAATTAGAATAAGAATCAGGCTCCCAGGGTTTGGACGTTTGCTTTTTTGCGCGGAGGAATGGGACGAAGTCACATCGTCCCATGTGCTCGTCTGTGCGCCGACGTTATTTCCGTTTGGTAGACGGTCAATACCATTATTAGTAACCAAGCCATTCAGAATGGACGATGATATATCTGCTTTAGTTTAGGCCTGGACAAGGAAAAAACTGGTTATAATTTGTTGATGGAGTTAAAATGCACTCACCAAATGCTTAATTTTTCATACCCACACTGG
>CM042749.1:38995360-39013018 GCA_022496165.2 Catalaphyllia jardinei
TTAGCAGCTATCTATGACACAATTCTAACCCCCAAGAGGCGTTAAAACCCCTTTTTAAAATTCATATTTTTAACATTCATATCATTGACTGATGAAGTCTGGTTGAAAGAACGGATGAAATATTTCATAAGTTTTAACTTTTAGCTCCGAGTTTGTAAAACTTTTTTAACTTTTATTGAGAATGATATCGGTTTCACTCTATGGTGAGTTCACCCCAGTGAGTCCACTAGTTGAGTTGCTGTGGGGGTGAACTCAGTTGGGGCGAACTTGCCATGGGGAGAAACCAACAGCTACCTAATACAATGCCTAATTTGTTTTGGGGAATGCAACATTTTTGTTTTCAAAGCCTGCTGATTGTATAAACATAATAGCATAGAAACAGGTGACAGAATCAAAATATTTCTAGAAACCTGAAACCAAACAGAAATTCTGGGGACCAAAAACATGCAATACTGATCAAATTTTGTGTCCATCTACTATGAAACATGAGGTTTCATTTGCAGCATACTTCAGATGGGACATTGCTTTAATGACTATTGCTGTTGTGAAGAGGTTAAAATAAGAGTGAATGTACATGTATTGGCCAGGGCAAAAATCATGCCTGTTGTAGAGAGGTGGCAGTTGAAACTGCATGGCTTTTCTGTTTTTTTTTGTAGTTGCTCTTATTGGCATTGATGGTGGGAACACCACAAAAATGAGCAGATTTGCCAATTACTTGAGAAATCTGTTACCATCAAATGATCAAGTCGTGATGCAGATGGCATCTAAAGCAATGGGTAGATTGGCTCTGACAGGAGGCACATTCACTGCTGACTATGTGGAGTTCGAAGTTAAGAGAGCTTTGGAGTGGCTGGGAGGTGATCGAAATGAGGGTAGACGGCATGCTGCTGTAAGTACACATCTGGGTACAGTTGAATGGTAAACATAGTACAACTACAGTCTACTTAATACTCAAATTTTGGTTCTGCACTGTAATGAATTATTAATACAATCTGAAGAGACAAGGATTCACATGGCTGCAGAAAAACAGACACTTGTCACATATAAGTATCTAGTATATGACCTTGTTCACCACGAGTCTCCCATACATGTAGCTCAGTGGTTAGAGCGTCCACCCAGTATCTGGAAGGTCATGGGTTTGACTCCTGTTGGGGGCTCAGAAAATTCTTTTTCTGAGGTGGGAATGCTTCCCCTTTATTTACACTTTATCCAAGTCAACAATCCATTGATCAATTATACACTTACAGTTTACATCTACATGTACATGAAATTAGTATTCATGTAAACAGGTGTCATAAAAGTTGATTTTTGATGTACGTACATGCACAGTACTGCACCATGTATGTTGCCCCTACAGTGTGTAAAAGTGTATTATGTAACTACAGGCCTTCTGATATTACGCGACGGTGCAATTTTGCGCAATCGACCTCTGATCGTACAATCCACAAAAAATCACATAATTCACAAAACATCGCACATTATTCACAAAATCAACCATAAATAAACAATTTTCTTAAAAAGTCCGCATAAACACGCCTTTTTTAAGATGATTTACCTTGAAAAAAGCCTAAAAACGTCTGTCACATTCGATTTCATAAACATTCAAAGTTCAAGGCGTTATTTTGCATGCTGGGGGCCTGGTTTGATTCTCATTCTTAAAGAGTTGCCTGTTGGTGTAACACAAACAAACCTTTGTTCGGGTTAGCCAATCTGAATGGCGTGAATGTGTGGCTTCATAGCTCAGTTGGTAGAGCATCGCACCGGTATCGCGGAGGTCATGGGTTCGAATCCCGTTGAAGCCCTGATTTTTTTCAGGCTTCTTCTTTCCAATTGCTTAAATTGGAAAATATACTGCGAGGATCATACGTACATAACATACATACATAACCTTTATTAACGTGTCGATATGTAAGCTAAGAGCTAATTGTGGACACTTAAAAAAATTAAAGCTAATTAATTAAGCTAAAACTAATCAATCATGATAATTAATCAATAAAATTACAATTAAAAAGCTAAGATCAGTAGATTAAAATTTACAAATTTAAATAAGTTTACAATTAACTGTAAAGAGAGTAAAATTATGTACAATGCTAAACCTATCCTACTAACATTACGAAGTTAGTTAAAAAATATAATATATAATTTAAAAAGGGACTAAAATCTGACATCTCGGTCAGGACTGGCACACTTTACAATTGCAGCTCCCGTCCAGTAATCCTTTTACGTTCATTCCTCGAATTGCATCTTTGAATGCGTTAAGGCTCGTTTTTTGACGTAAGCTAATATTCATTTTACTCCATAAATAGGGTCCTAGATATCGGATACTATGTTTACCGTACTTTGTAGTGTTAACTCTAGGGATAGAGAAGTCTTTGTTACGTAAATTGTATTTACTATTTGAGATACGGAAAATGTCAATCAGTCTTGTGTACTAAATTATGCTTTACTTTATACATTAAAATTAAAATGTCTTGCAATCTTCGATTTTCTAAACTCGGTAGTTTTGCCCATTCGAGAAGCTGCTCATACGTTGCTGTTTTATTACTGAATACAGCACGCAATGTTGCAATGTTGTTATAGTTCAGAAATGTTGCAATTTGTTATAGTTCAGAAATAAAATACTGCACATTAAAACAAAGCGTAAGAAGGTAGTTATAGCATGCAGGAGTATAAATTTTGATCAATGATTTCGCCGCATGTTAGCTGTTACCTTTCAACTTTTAAGGTGGCATACTGATAGTGCAGAAGATCTCAGTTTCAATTTATCCCAACTAATGTCAAGATACAATTATGGTTCCTTTGTGCTCAAAATGTCTTTAGGGCAACACAGAAGTGTTTTTCATCTTCTGAAACCTTATAAAACAAGCTTTAAATTGCTTAGAAAAAAAAATCGCACAATTTACATAATTTATCGCACAATTTGCCTTTCTAATCGCACCATCTCTCCTGAAAATTTTGCACAATTTGCATTTTTTAATCACACCCTATTAGAAGGCCTGTAACCACGTGTAGCTACAGAAATTAATCTTGGGTTACAAAGAAAGATTTAGGGAAACTCTTTGTTGAGAGGATATTGTATTAAGATTTCTTGTTCAATGACAGGTCTTGGTGCTGAAAGAGCTGGCCCTAAATGCTCCAACATTCTTCTTCCAACAAGTTCAACCTTTCTTTGAGAACATTTCTAATACTGTACGGGATCCAAAGGTTAGTGTCAGTGCTGACTGTGGCGTCATGTACTATTGCATAGTTCTAGAAAACATTCATACATGTACCTTTCCCATAGAAGAGATGTATTTATTATTTATAATTTTATTTATTTATTACTTACCAGTGATTTATTACTACCAATATTATTAAGCTTTGTACATGCATTTCTTTATTAAATGTTTTAATGTACTTAGAGAACCCTCCACCCCCAAGGAAATCCCAATCCCTTCTCTGTGAGTGTGTGTGGGTAGAGGGGAGGGGGGAGTATGGACATTTTCTGGAACTGCACATTGTACATGAGGTAGAAGCGCGCAGTTTTAAGTTTGCAATACATGTTTTGGATGGTCAACATGAGTCATCAGTTATGAATACAAAATTTGTATGAATCACTAGTTGGTATGATATAAAAGAGAGCTTAATAAGATAATATTCTAATTCAACACTAAATTAAATACCCTGTAACAAGTTGACTGTAAGGCACTAGAAAATACAATGATATAAAAATTTGACACAGAGAATTAAAATGAAAGTGTTACAGTCTCCTTGATTTCAATTGAAAAGACATGGAGGTGGTGTCAAGGATTGAAAAGCAATTCTCTGAGCCTCACCGACTAGTGGTTTATTTGTATTTGCAACTGATAATACTGCAGATGTTTATCATCTGAAACATGCATTGCAAACTTAAAACTGTGTGTTTCTACCTTAAGGTTATTTCATCTCTGCTACTAATTCAGAAACATTGTGCATGCATATTAATTTAGACCAAGAAGTGTGCAGTCCCTATTTATTGATGATCATATTTAATTTAATTACAGCACCTTCAATAATGGTTAAAAAGATAGCCTTCATGTAGCCGTACCCTCCCCCCTAGGAAAAACAAGATTGAGGGAACGTCTACGAAAAGCTGGCACGAATCGTGTTATGTGTCGTCACGCTTTTGCATGGAAATATATAATTATGGCTTCTTATTGGATAAAGGCGACAAGCAGTACTTTCGAGAATACTTATTGGCTAAGATAAATTTACCTTGTTTGCATGACTAGTATTGAATGATAGTGATCAGTAGTGGCAGACGGAACCGGTCGGAAGCTACACAAACTCGGGAAGGGTTTAACGCAGCGATAAGCAGTCCGGAATATCTCAATATATTAGGACATTCATGATGTCACCACACTGGCGTTTCAACCAATGAGAACGCCTGTTTTGGTTGGAGTGTTGGGTTTCACAATAAACCAAGGGATTCAAGATGGGGGACAAAGATGGTGGCAAATGCTTTTCAATGCCATACATGTGGGTCTTCAGGAGGTATACACTTATCTTGAATTGAGTTAAATACTGTTGCAACTATGAAATAAAGGGAAAGTTTGCGTTCGCATTCCATGTCACAGACAATTCTGCCCAGATAACGATTATCCTCGTACCAAAGGAAGCACTACAGATACGATTTAAATTGAGAACTGCGGGCAGAGCTTGACATGAGCTGCTGTTATCATTCTTGGAGAGAGACCATAGAATCGGTAAGCATCTTTACTCCCCATTTTTCTGAGCACAGAATTGATGGATATGTGAATTGAGACTTTACTCTTATCTGGGGATTATCGGGCTAAAATCGGTCAGGACAAGAGGTTTATGAGGCATTTGGAATAGAGAAATAAGCCGAACAGTGGCATATACAACAAGCAGCACAGTCAACAGACTTAGGTGTGAAGAGCTTCATATTTGAATCCTGTGATACCAGAACGATCAAAGGAGGAATAAACCTATAAATCGAGCTCCAGATGCTCAATTAGAGAGCTGCCAGAAACAAATAATTTCTTTAAACAAGCCTATAGCTTTTCCGAAGTAAAGAACATATCTTGTAATAGAAATGAGCTAAAACAACACACTAATACATAGCAAATTAGAGGTGTCAAACTCGACGAAGCGACATGCAGATATAAACAGCAGAATCATGCAGACCTGTGACCTCTTAAAAATTTACCATAGCACAATCTGACGGCTCCAATTTCTCCTTATAACACAACATGAAGTGCCCTTCATAAACAAGAGTAAAGCGACCGAAAAGGGAACGGCAAATGAACAAATGTCATGAACTGTACAAGTCCTGTAGGCTGTCAAGCCCATTTTACCCCAACTTTTCAGCAGGAAAACAAGGCTAACTTTCTGGTTTCCATAGATTTCTGTAATTCAGGTTCTGCTGCAAATTATTTCTCTTCTTGAGGAGACCATGACACATATATTACAAATGTACTCTGATGTAGCGTGCACGGCATGAAACTTCAAATTTGCGAGCGCAATGTTTACTACATCAACTATTGTCTTCTTGCTTTGGACCAAAAATCGCTCGCAACCCTTTTCAATCCCTTTGAAACAAAGTATACTCTTGAAAAGGGACATTGACTTGCAAATAAGCTCGAAGCAATAGTTTGTTTGCATGAGGACAGCCTGAGTACAGACGTTCTTTCGCGGAAAATATAATTTATTTAGTAATACATACTTACATAAAGTACCTTGACGTCACATAACACGATTCGTGCCAGCCCTTAGAAGACGTTCCCTCCGTCCTGTTTTTCCTCAGGGGGAGGGTACGGCTACATGCAGGCTATTAAAAAGAGTAAGAGGTGATGGGATTGGCTGTGATAATTTTCTGCTCAAGAGCATTTGTGGTTTATAGTACTGTTGTACATGTATTTTTGCTCTACATGTAGATACATCGCATAATAAGAGAACACACCTTGTATACAATACATAACATTGTATAAATTATGAATGAGCCATGAAAATGTAATGCATTCTCTGTTATACACATGTACATGTACTTAACACCCACAAAGCATGTCACTTCTGTTGTACACATTCTAATTCACACCTGTTTTCTGCGTCAATTGCCTCGCTGTGCCAGTAAACTGAAATGCAGTGGCTGATGAAAAAGACTGTTAAATAGTAAGGACCATGGTCTTATACAGCTGTTTATGTTTAACATAAATTTAAACTATAGTGTTAGCATGCCTGATCCAAATACCATTTTTTATATTAGTGTTTTGATGTTGCATCTTCATGTGTTAATGTTTTATGTCCACAGCAAGCTATTCGAGAGGGTGCAGTAGAAGCATTACGGGCATGTCTTGTTATTTTGGCTCAGAGAGAAACAAAGGAGATGCAGAAACGTCCAATTTGGTATAATGTAAGTTTGAAAAACTTATTGTGCATTGTACAGTGTAACTTCAATGTGAGAACATCGTTGAAGTCATCACATGATTACCTGTCATCAGTGGTCTGAGATGTCGCAATCAGAGTTATGCATTCTTCTTCCACATTTTCATACATGTAGTAGTAACCGATTTCAATATTTGCTAGTGATGTATATACGTAGTGTCATTCATTCTTGGATAAAATCTCACTAATGTTCAATGCTTGTTTGTAGCAAATTTACATTGAGGCAAAAAAAGGGTTTGAGGACAATCTTAACACTAAGGAAAAAGGGGTCGTTCTTACAAAAGATGACAAAGCTCATGGATCTCTGCTCATTATGAATGAGTTGATAAGGAGTGCAAGCATTGAAGGGGAGGTCAGTAGAGCTATTAAAATGTATGTTACTTAAAATTCAACATGTACCATGCTAAGTACATGTACAATTGTACTCATGTACGACGTGCAGTATTGTGGTACACTTAGCTTGTGTCATAATCATACAGCAATTACCGTATCACCAAGCAGCAAAAGCCAGATATCAGAGCTACATGTCCATACTGTATCTGGAATTTCTCATTTGATTTCTTCCATTTTAAGTGAAGTCAGTTTCTTTTTGTTTGCTGTTTTCCATTCTACACTGTCTTTGTTATTTTTTGTATCTCAGAGTGTACATTTACATGTAGGTCTGAGTTAATTAGGTTTTTCTGCATGTTTTTGATCCTGAGTATAAATTATTTAAATAAGTTTTATGCAAGTAAATGGAAAATAAGCTGACTTACACAGTGTACGTGTAGGTTTAAGATGCCAGAGCTGTTCATGTATATGCTTAGTTGTTTTGTACTATAGCGGGCCAAACTGGAACTAGAGGAAATCTACTGTGACCAAACACAGAGTCAAGTCAGCTTGGATGACTTGGGCATAACTTCTCCCAAGAGTAAGTTTGCGCTACAAACTGGCTACCAGCATCAGCGATCATTGGCTTTACTCGGCGGGGGAGGTATGGCAGAAACCATGTGCCACAGTAAGGTGTGCAAAGAATTCATGGATGATAAATTTGAGGAGGTGAGAATGTTGTCTTGAGTTCTATTATCGTTCTCTTATAATACTGCAAGATATTCACCATTTTATGAGAAATAAATTAGCAGTTACTGTCATGATTATTGTAACAGTTCTGTTTATAGTGTACATGCAAGGAAATATCCAAATCTTATACAAAAAGAGATACAATCAGCTTTAAGTTACACCAACTGTAGTGCAGGAGAATGTAACTTTGGAGCTTGGAACTCACAGACAGTGTTCAGGTTGCATTTATCATTACACTGTATGCAAAGGGTGATTAACTTTGAGGGAGCCAACCTAGAGGACTTGAATCCAATGTATATGTTGCAGTTAATTTTTAGTTTCAGTTAATTTTATAATTTAACTAGTCAGTTTTTTTCTAACTAGGTGATTTTACATGTATTTTTAACTACTTAGTTTTTTTCTAACTAGGTGATTTTATTTTTGACTGGTTCATATTTTTCAAACTGGGTTGAAATTTTCAAACCAGGTTAATTTGTGGAGACGGGTGAGTGGACCAATAACTTATTAGAGCAACAAATATGAGCAAATTTGCAACAATTGCTTGTGTGGCATAGTGGAGATGCAGATGGACTTAAAAGTCAGAGGTTTGGAGTTCAAATCCAGGTGAGTGCAAAAAGGCAAAAAAAAAAAAACAGGGGGGGTAGGTCTAGGGGGTTAGGTCTAGAGTTAGGGGGTCAATAGGGATAATCATAATAATTAACTGCAATATATATATTTTTTACAAAGTTTAATATTTGAATCCTGAATCTATCTAGGTGTGCAAGTTGGTTTTGCGATACAAGGCAACACGCAATAGTTCAATCCAGCAGATGTTATTGACCATTCTTCCCAGACTTGCTGCATTTCAACCTAAGAGATTTGTTAAGAAGTAAGTAAAATACAGTAACTACACAAAAGTTTAAATTGCATTGGATATTGGCTAGTGGTGTGTCTGTTATACAATTATATTATCATGTTACTAATATGTACATGTAAGTTATGAAACTGTGATGTTACCTGACTTTGTACATTTAGATCTCCAAGCAATACCTTATTTTCTTTGGCATTAGTCTAGTGGATAAACATGCAAGCTGTGCACAAAAATCACCTCTCGCTAGTGGATGCAACGCACTGGTGGTTGAGAGAAAAAGATAGACCACAGTACTGTAGTACACTGTAGCAGAAAAAAAAATAAAGTGTTAAATTCTAAATAAGACTTCATGGAAAGGTGCTTTAATTAACATATTGTAAACTAGACAAGTTTCATCTTCATTTGTAATTGTTGTTTTATGTACATGTATGTATACATTTCATTATTGCCTTGAACATGTTCCCACAGTCATTATATACCTGTATAAGTCTAATTATTGTTGTTGTTTTTAAACCTTTCAATTTGCTCAGATATTTAAAGGAAACCATGGACTATCTTTGTCTTGCACTCAGAAGGGTAAGAAGTTTTTATTGAATGTGAAACACACTTAGTGAACATATTTAATGTAAAATGTAGTGTGCTTTAGATTGTTTTTTTATAATTAAGTAACTTTTTAATTTCTCTATTCTAGGTTGACAATTACAGTTACAAGCATATTCACTAAATGCACTAACACTAAACAAATAACTAAAAAAATAAATAAGAGATACAGTAGTAGTTAATCAGTACAATAGATAAATAAATCAAATACACTAAAAAGAAAAAGAAAAATCACTTAAGGAATAAGTACAAGACACATGCTGAAAAAAAAAAGAAAAAAGAAAACTTTAAATTGATACTTAATAAAGAAGAGGCAATATTTTTTCCCATTTTGTATATTAGTGCTTTTGGAGCCAGTCATTTCTTTTGGCAATTTTTTTCTCTATGTGATAAACTAATTTGATCTTTTCAATGAAAACTCTTAATGCTGGCTTAGTTTTGTTCAATTTACATTTATAAATAAAATATTTAGCTATGAATAGCAAAGTCTTCGTTGTCATTTAATACTCCAAACAGAATATTAATTAATGTTAACGTTTCCATGGATATGTTTTGTTCACTAATCCAGGATGAAAATGCAAGCCAAAAGTTTTTGGTTATAGTACAATGAAAGAGTAAATGCTCGAGGGACAAAAAACGTGCACAAAGGTGATTCAATCATTTTAAAACGGAACAACTTATCATTGGTGTAGGTGATATCGCTCAGTATTTTATATTGAAACTCTCTGAGTTTTGTTTCTACTGTGATGGTAAATGGTAAAGAATGGATTTTTTTCCACTTAACCACAAGTTGGGGATATTTGTTTTTCATCTTGCTTGAGCAGAGGGAGGAGTTTGTTTTTTAGTTTTAAAGTTGTTATACAATAACTTTGATTTTACTTTGGACAAATTGATTTCAGTTTCATCCAATTCAATATATATTTTATCTCTGAGGAATGACGAAGAGAAATGTTCACTTGTTTGTGACTGTTTTATAATAAGTCTCCATGCAATGGGAATAGCATCCACAACACTAATTAGCTTAAAATATTGGGTTGGGGATAAATTTGCTGTCAATACCTTTGAACTTTGAAGAAATTTGCCAGTGTTAGAAAGCAAGTACCCAATTTAAACAATTTCCTGACAAAACAGATGCTTTTCAAAAAGCGATTGTTTATCAACAACAATATTTTTATTATTCCAAATGATTTGGTCGATACCATCCTCATAGGAAACGACATTTGAATTCTTCAATTCCGACCATGCATCGAGACATTCTTTATAAAAAGCTGGAATATAAGCTGGAAGTTTACGCGTGTCTAAGTTACAAAAAAGAATGAATTTTCCTCCAACGTAGCGAGGAAATTCATCTAAAATAGTTTTCCAGGAGCTGTTGCCATCAGCGAAATATTTCTTTAAAGCCACGACTCTTTGAGCTGAGATTATGCACTCTATGTCAAGCATCTTACATGTAAGTCCCCCATTGGCAATGTCGTTGATAAGTGCAGATCTTTTGATTTTATTATTACCTTTCCAACTAAAGCCAAAAATTAATTTATTTATCTCTTTAATAAAATCATTTGATACCGATATTAATGCTTTACTCAAAAACTTTGGTATAGTAAAAGTTTTCACTATTTGAATCTTTCCAAGTAAAGTAAGGCCTCTCCACTTCCATATATCGAGGATCCTTTGAATGGACTTGAAAATTGATTCAAAATTTGCTTTGTTCTGGGACGGTTCATGGTGGTCAAAAAAAAGTTCCTAATATCTTAATCCACCATAAGGAAAAAGATGGCGACTGGTACATTTACCTATAATGCATTGCGCATGAAAACTCCTTAATTGCGTATAAAAACACGAAGAAAAATAGAAAGTCATTCAAACTCGACGAGGGCAATGCTGTTAGTGTAGGAATGACTGCTGTGAAGCCATATCGTTCTATATGCCCAGTGGGCTGAGTTTGGTTCGCGAGGTATTGTGGTAAAATGTGCAGCCGCCATCTTTTTTCTTACGGTGGAGTGACGTTTGTACATTATGAATAAAGTCGAGTTGAGCGAGTTTAATAGAACCAGTTGCGAAGAGTTCCGTTTTATCGTTGCTGATCCGAAGGCGAGAGTTTTTGTAGAAGGCTTCCAGCAATCTACATAATTGAATGGCTTTGTGCAAGACGGTCGTAAGTGACTTTTTTGGGTAAAAATTTTTTTCCTTCAAAAGTGCCTGACTTCCTCGTTTCGCATGTGACCGCAAAGACGCTAGTTCCACTTAAAATCCAGCAAAATATTGATCTTTCACAACGTGTAACCTTCGAAACATTTTGTTGATTACTGGTAAAAACCGTTAAAACTTTGATTTCAAGTTGTGCGACCACAAAGACGTTAATTTCACTCAAGTTACAGCCAAAGGTTTACTTCACGCAATGTGCAAGGTAGACACTGTTGATATCAGGTCATTTACAGACAGTTAAAATTTTGATTTCACATTATCACACTGCAAGGACTTTGATTTCACTTAGAGAATGGTGAAAAGTTTATTTCACAACATGTAAGCTCAATTGAAAGGCCACGTGCGAGAATGTCCCCTAGATGTTTTGCCAAAATTGAACAAGGCCAAAACAGGTCGAAACTTTGCAGCTGACTTTAACCCTTAGGGTTAAGAGTTCACAGTTTCATTAGAGCTAGGGTTACCGCTCGAAACTAGGGTTAGCATTGAAGGTTAGGTTTAGCGTTTGGGCTCAGGGTTACGGGTCAAGGCTAGCGCTCAGGGTTAGGGCTATTGCTTAGGGCTAGCACTCAGGGTTAGGGCTATAGCTTAGGGCTAGTAGTCAAGGCCAGCACTCAGGGTTAGGGCTATTGCTTAGGGCTAGCACTCAGGGTTAGGGCTATGGCTTAGGGTTAGTGTTTGGGGTCAGGGTTTCGGGTCGAGGCTAGTGCTCTGGGTAAAGGTGGATTTCCACTGTCAAGTTATTTTTACGTGCGTACGGACGTAAACTTTAACTGGGTTTACGTGCGTAAATAAAATAGAGACGATATGTGAAAAGTCGGACGTAAGCGTAAGTTGAACCTTGCTCAACTTTTAACGTGGATTTCCTCTGTGTCGTAAGTTTTACGTGCGTACGCACCTAAACTTTAACTGGCTTTATGTGCTTAAATAAAATAGAGATGATGTGTGAAAAGCCGTGCGTAAACGTAAAAGTTTAACCTCACTCAACTTGTACGTTTACGTCTGACTTTCCATACATTGTCTCTATTTTATTTACGTACGTAAAGCCAGTTAAAGTTCACGTCCGTATGCACATAAAAGTTACGCGACAGTGGAAATCCACGTTTTAGGGTTAGCGCTTCGGATTAGGTTTGAGTTAAGTGGTCAGGATACGTCAGGGTTAGCCCAGTGTTAGGCCAATGGAAACAATCTCGACTTAGGAAATCTATTGCAAGAATCGATACCTAAATCAAGTCAAAGCGTAGTGCCTAGAGAGAGAGGTTAAACATTTTGCAAATCGGCTACGTCAGTGCTTTATAAAATGTTTCTAGGTGAAACTATTTTTTTGGTACAAAACTGCTCGTTCCATGAAATGATTATTTCTGACAACACAGAAAGAGGAATCCTTAAGCTAACACACTGCTCATGCCGAAAAAAGGGCATGAAACGGAAAATTTATCAGCAAAGGAACGCTGAAATATGAAACAAAACTTACATTTGAGCTGAAGTTTTCTTCTTCCTAACCTGTGATCAGGCGTTCTTTGTCTTTTTTTCTTCGCGGCGGGCTCGATCCTATCAAAGTAATCATCTGCTTGGAAATCCACCATACACACTCAGGGAACGCTTGCTTGCCAATTTAACCGACCTGCGTTCTTTTTGGCCTGTAGAAACGGCTTTGAATCTGTTTAAATTAACTTTTCACCTAACACAGGTCAAATTCAAGGACTTTGCTGCCTGGCCACCTTTCTCGCCTTTCTCCCGGCCGTGTTTGAGTCACATTATAAGCCACACCGAGTCACACACGCTTGCTTTACGTATGATAGATTATTATGGGATATCCCAGAAATTTTGGCAGCGAAGGATGCTACATGGCTGATTTCAAGAAAATAATAAGAGTCTAGAAAGCAGTTCTAATTTCCAAAACTGACACACGCCGAACTTGAGCAAATGAGCCCTAAGTCCACGACAAATGCTTTGCTTTGGAAGAAAGCGTTTCTAGACTCTTACCGCCTGGCTCACTTGCTCTTCGACCAATGGCTAAGTTAAGGGTCAAAGGCTTAATGATGCCAAATCTCCTACCAGGTGGGCACAAATATTCCTTGAACAAGTGCTGAATATCGGTGGAAATAACGAGCAAACTATGCTTAATGAACAGGTAACGTCTGAATTTGTGGTAAATTACTGCTTTGCGCGCCAAAAGCGTATGTCACAATTCCAGCTAAAAACATATCAATACCAGATCCTAGCGAGTAAAAACGGCAATTCGATTACAATGGATATGTTGGTTTTTGAAAGAAGTAGAGAAACAGCACAAAAAAAAATTGATTGACCTCGCATTGACTCGAACCGGCATCGCCACAAAACAAATTCGAATCCGGCCCGTTGAGCGCCTTATCCGCTTGTGCTAACAAAGCAGAAGTAATAGAGCCATGTTATTGTATGCATAATTAAACTTGAATCGGTTTGAACAATAGTGAATGGCTTGAATGGCTTTGTGCAAGACAGTTGAAAATAATAAGAGTCTAGAAAGCAGTTCTAATTTCCAAAACTGACACACGCTGAACTTGAGCAAATGAGCCCTAAGTCCACGACAAATGCTTTGCTTTGGAAGAAGAAGCGTTTCTAGACTCTTACCGCCTGGCTCACTTGCTCTTCGACCAATGGCTAAGTTAAACATTATCTCGGAACAAAAACACACCTTGGTTCTTTGAGGCATGCTGGTGACTTATCGAGGGTCAAAGGCTTAATGATGCCAAATCTCCTACCAGGTGGGCACAAATATTCCTTGAACAAGTGCTGAATATCGGTGGAAATAACGAGCAAACTATGCTTAATGAACAGGTAAGGTCTGAATTTGTGCTAAATTACTGCTTTGCGCGCCAAAAGCGTACGTCACAATTCCAGCTAAAAACATATCAATACCAGATCCTAGCGTGTAAAAACGGCAATTCGATTACAATGGATATGTTGGTTTTTGAAAGAAGTAGAGAAACAGCACAAAAAAAAATTGATTGACCTCGCATTGACTCGAACCGGCATCACCACAAAACAAATTCGAATCCGGCCCGTTGAGCGCCTTATCCGCTTGTGCTAACAAAGCAGGAGTAATAGAGCCATGTTATTGTATGCATAATTAAACTTGAATCGGTTTGAACAATAGTGAATGGCTTGAATTGCTTTGTGCAAGACAGTTGTAAGTGACTTTTTTGGGTAAAAATTTTTTTCCTTCAAAAGTGCCTGAATTTTTGCATGTGCTTTTCAATTAAGTAGTAAAAGATTCCCATGTAATTTTTTTGGGTGGTTTGCACTTTGTTTCTGAGAAAATCGAGGTCAAAATATTGAAGCGTGCACAATGAACAAAACAAAAAGGAAAAAGTAGAGCATTTCAGCCAAAAAAAGATACAGGAGAATGTTTTTCTGCTTTATTGAAAAGCACATGCAAAAATTCAGGCACTTTTGAAGGAAAAACAATTTTACCCGAAAAAGTCACTTACGACCGTCTTGCACCAAGCCATTCAATAATTGTAAATACGAATTTATATCATTTAAGAAACAGGTCATGTCATCTGCAAATAATGTTAATTTAATTTCCTTGTTTTTGACCATCACCCCATGAATGTTATCATCTTGTCTGATTTGGGTTGCTAGTATTTCAATGGCTAGGATAAATAATAAAGGCGATAGTGGGTCACCTTGCCGTACACCACGCCGCACTTGAAAGAGATCAGTGGTAAATCCATTGTTCAAAACGCAGCTTGATACGTCTGTATAAAAGGTCTTAATCCATTGTAAAAAATATGTCCCAAAGTTAAGTTTCCAACACCTTTAACAGAAATGTGTGATCTACATCTAGAGAATCAAAGTCTATTGCTACAAGTATACCAGACTTGTTTGTTATTTGTGCCAATTCAAGGAGATCGTCGATCGTTTTAACTGCGTCAAAAACTGATCTTCCTTTAACAAATCCATTTTGATTGTGATGAATAAGTTCTGGAAGAATTATTTCTAATCTTCTAGCAATTGCCTTAGATGCAATTTTAACGTCGACATTCATTAAAGAAATAGGTCGCCAATTTTTAATGAATCTTCTATCTTTATCTTTCTTTTCTAACAAAGTAGTCATTGCCTGTTTTTGAAAGGTAGAAAGTTGCCTGTGTTCATGAGCGAAATTTAGGGAATCTTCAAGGTATTTCCGCAATAAGGGCCAGAACGTCAAATAAAATTCCACAGTTAACTCATCGTTTCCCGGTGTTTTCTTTCTTTAAAACGTTTTCAAGGCTTGATAAAGTTCGGATCTAGTGAGCTTTTTATCTAAAACCTCTATCTGGTCATTGGATAGTTTCTTAGTGTTCGTTTTCTCAAGGAATTGAGAAATTGAGTTCTCAGCCAAATTATAGGAGTCTTTATCGTAAAGTTTTGAATAGAAATTATGAATCTCAGTCATTATTTGCTTTGGCTCTGTCGTTTCTTTATCATTATGCAAAGATAATTTCCTTATTGAACTCTTTTTCTTTTTGGCGTTTTCTAAGTTCAAAAAATACTTATTACTTTTCTCTCCCTTTTCCTACCAGTTAACTCTGGATCTTATAATTATTCCCTGGGTGATATAATCATAATGACGATCATACTCTGTTTTAATTATCTCCAAGTCATTAAGATTTTCAGGTGTTGGCTCTTCATCGCATTTTACTTGACACTCTCTAAGTCTTTCTTCTAAACTGACCAGCACCGATCTCCGTTCTTTAGCTCTCTTTTTACTGTAAACAATCGTTTCATAGTGTATTTTATACTTTAGGAAATCCCAAAGAACTCTCGGATCCTGTATTTCTCTATTTTGCTCTACCCACTCCCGACTTTTTTTGTAAGTCTTATTCACATATTCTCCGTCTTCCAATAAACTTGCATTAAATTTCCAGAACGAAGGTCCATAAGTCATGTTTTCTATACCATTGATATGCAGCATTATACATGTAGCAGAGTGATCAGATCTAATGGCAGGAATAATGTCAACCTTCTCTACCTCTTCTTGAAGGCTATCAGTTATTAGCCAATAATCTAGATGCCGTTGAATTGCTGGATTTTTCTGTCTCCAAGAGAAGCGTTTGACATCTGGATTTCTGATTCTCTAAATGTCTATCAAGTCAAATGCGGAACACAAATTTTCTATTTTTTTACAGGATTCTTTAAATTTTGGTTTCCTTCCCGATCCATCTAAATCAGGATCCAAAATAACATTGAAATCACCACCAATTATTATCCGATGGTCTGCATCAGCTTCCATTTTAGCTAACTCATCATGAATTACATCATAAAAAACACACTGCTCGTTGACCTTGTTCGGAGCATAAATATTTACAAAAATAAAAGGTTGACCTTGGACAAGGCCCTTCATAATAACATAACGACCCGATTTATCCTGTTTACATACCTTCAATTCACAGTCAAGTCCTTTCTTGACAAGTATTAAGACACCTCTGCTGTGTTCCGAGCCATGGCTGAAAAACAACTCTCCCCTCTACTGGGACTTCCAAACATTCTCCACCTCGGGTGTGCTATATGTTTCTTGTAGAAAAATTATATCAGCTTTGTCTTTCATACACCAGTGAAAAAGTGCTTTCTGCTTATCAAATGACCTAATCCCTCGAACATTTAGCGATAAAAATCCAAAATTTAAATTAAGTTTTGTGAACATTGTTAATTTTGTAAATCATTAGTAAAAGGCTCCTGATCATAACGAACAAATTGGCAAAACTTTCAGCCAAAAAATTTAAAAAATAATTTGTATGTGGCTTGTACAAAATATGGGAAAAACATGGTCTAATTAACATTGTAAAAAAATACATAAAGACAGCTTTACAACCATAACACCCACAACAACAATAAGACATACAAATAAAACAGTAGCCAGCAAAGAAAGCTGTTAATTGTGCTACTAATGAAGTGCTTTACATTGTGTGATAATGCCATCTTCAGGAAAAAGAGCGATCTTCTGCCTTTAAAGCCATTGGGTTGATTGCCATTGCTGTGCGACAAGATATTGAAAAGCACAGGGGACCTGTTTTTGAACAGGTGAAAGTTCTATTTCCCATGAAGGATCTTGGACACAAGTAAGTGATTTGTAAGCACACATGTTGTGTAGAACATTTCTACAGCATGTCCTGTAATGCCCTTACATCCCCAGCACTTGGATAAAGAACATGTCTGACTCATTAATTATTTTGTACATTTTCTGGAACCATTAATTAAACTATTTTATTACATACTGTACTTACATGTACACAAGAATGGTTTACCACAACTCAACCCAACTCTTGCTATCTTTTCCAGGCGTCAAAAAGCAGTTACAGTTGATCCCATGGTATTTGCATGTGTTGCCATGATGTCCCGAGCCATTGGGCCAAAGATCTCAAAAGAAGTAAAAGATTTGTTAGAGGCAATGCTCTCAGTTGGTTTGAGGTAAATAATTATATCCATTCTTTTTGTTTCTATGAACAACTTTGTGATGTATATATGAAATAATTCATATTTGAACTGCGGTTATAGAT
>CM042749.1:39013028-39037575 GCA_022496165.2 Catalaphyllia jardinei
CGATGCTCTACCAACTGAGCTATGAAGCCACACATTGGGAGCAAGGTTGAAGCCCTGATTTTTTTTTCAGACTTCTTCTTTCCAATTGCTTAAATTGGAAAATTTACTGCGAGGATCATACTTCACTTGCATCTATAACTGCAGTTCAAATATGAATTATTTCATATATACATCACATAACTTCACTGCGCGGGAAAATATGAACTCAATAATTTGACCTTGCTCCCAATGTGTGGCTTCATAGCTCAGTTGGTAGAGCATCGCACCGGTATCGCAGAGGTCATGGGTTCGAATCCCGTTGAAGCCCCGATGTTTTTCAGGCTTCTTCTTTCCAATTGCATAAATTGGAAAATTTACTGCGAGGATCATACTTCACTTGCATGAACAACTTTATTTACCCTACTGAAAAACAGAATCTACGCTGGTGATCACTGCACAAGTTGCAATTTGTAGAATACAAACTAGTTACCCAAGGAAAGATTGAGAGTTCTTTATTACATGCATTTTAAAATTTGTAAGTTCTAATGTTGAGTGTGGTCATTCTTTGCCTATGCGAAGTAGAGCTGCAGCAATAAAGCGATGGGAACCATCTGAAGCCTTGATCTACATTTACATTTATATAACAACATAAAATATCTGGTTGTATCTACATGTATTTGTGAGGTAACACATCAGTGACGAGTCAGAAATTCAGTGTATTTATATTTTGTGTTTTAGTCCAGCTCTTACAGCATGTTTGCATGATTTAGCACACCAAGTACCTCAACTTAAAAAGAGTATTCAAGGTATGAGATTACTACATCTGTATGTATAGATTAGTGCTGCTTTTCATCACACTATAACAGGCTTAAGTAACTTATTAAATTTTTATATTTCTCAGCGCAGCATATGTAGACATTAGTGTGCTTCAATTAAATAGTTCTGTCTGCAGTTACATGTGAGTGGACATGCATGGTACAGCAAATTAGACAGTGATTCAGAGACAGATTTTGTTGGTCTAATTTACAGATGGCCTCTTGAAAATGCTGTCCATGATCTTGATGAACAAGCCATCTCGTCATCCTGGAGCACCAAGAAGTGCCACGCCCACACTAACTCCATCAGGTGGTTTCCATTTACTGTTCCAGTGATAAATGTTAATTACTGTACAATTCCCATTATGTTTCAATGCATTGTGGTAATTAAACTCTTGTTACACGTAGTTTAGAGAATTTGAGGTTTATCAAGTGAATATTATTTTGATAATAAAATATTATGTAATAAAAGTTCTACATTTATGATGACTGTAGTTTTATTTTCAACTTACTGTAGCTTCTTCTCACTCACTGTTTGAGTCACTGGATGTGACAAGCACTGTATTAGCTCTGAGGACACTGGGCACATTTGATTTTGAAGGTAATTACTGTAACTCATTGTGGTGTTTTCGTCTTAATATATCAAACGACTCGCTTCACAACGACAACATGTTTATTTGTTTCACATCTCTAGACCACATGCATGCTCCCCCGCATATCCCATAATATTAATATAAACATCTGGGACAGTACATCTCCCCCTAACTAACAAGTAGATCCACAAAGGTAGAGATAACAAACTCGACGGGACTAATAAAGTGTTCAAATAAAAGTTCAGAGTCTCTTATTTTCTTTCGAATAACTTTGAACTATGCGCATACATAATCTCGCATCCAGGCGGGCGCTTGCCTGGCACGCACAGGGCACGAAGAAACTGAAGGTAAGGGGCTGGATGGAGCTTCTGGGGTATCTGCTGCAGGTTGACTAGGGCTGGGATTCAGCTGATCCTGTTCGGGCTGCACTGGCTGCTCGGCTAGGTGTGGCTGCGGATCTATTTCCCCTTTGTCAACAGTTCCAGGATCCACAAACGTTTTCATGTGAGCGATGTTGCACGTCTTATTGTTCCCATTTGTGTCTTGTAAGATGACAGCATTTCCATCTTTGCGAGTGACGATGTAAGGCTCTGGCTCATAGTTTGGTGAGAGCTTGTTTTCACGTGTCTGCTTTAATAGCACTTTGTCACCCTCCTCAATATCGCTGTGCTTGGCTCCTCGCGTTCTGTTCGCATATTCTTTCTGGCGGAGTTTTGCACGAGTGTCTCTTTCTCTCAACAACTGTTGCCAATATGCTTCCGTTGCACGGTCTTTGGAGAATTCAACTCGAGGAAGCTTGTCACGCAGTTTCCTCCCCATCAGTAGTTCTGCCGGTGACACTCCAGTAACGGTGTGTGGGGTAACTCTATATTGGAAGAGGAAGTTCTCAAGTCCTTTTCTCCAATCTTTACCTTCAAGGCGAGCAATTTGCACTATCTTCAGAATTGTTTCATTGCCATGTTCCACTTCTCCGTTGCTCTGGGGCCAATAAGGCACGCCCTTCTTGTGGCTTATCCCCAGGTACCCTAGGAAGCTCTCAAATTCTTTTGACGCAAATGGTGGTCCATTGTCACTGCGTAGAGCTTCTGGTAACCCATGTGTTCTGAAAATAGCTTCCATACTCTTTATCACGTGTTGAGCATCCATCTTCTTCAGGAGAATGGCCTCTAGCCAACGAGAATAATAGTCGACAACCACCAAGAGGTGTTCACCGTTTGAGATCTCAAGGAGATCAACTGAAATCTCCTGCCAGGGTCCATCAGGCAGGCTGTTTGACCTCACAGGTTCTGGTTTTGCTCTTGGTCCTACAAGTTGACAGGGATGGCATGAACGTATGGCATCCTCCACCTGTCTATCCATTCGTGGCCACCACACCTTCTCTCGCAATCTGGCTTTGGTACAGACCATGCCCTGATGACCTTTGTGTGCCAACATGATGGTTTGCTTCCAAAGGCTCTGAGGCATCACAATACGAGCTCCTCTCATCACTACTTGTCCTACTACCCACAGTTCTTCTTTAACTGCTTTGTAGGTGGTGCCTGACAACTGGGTCCAGTCACCAGTCGTCACAGCTTTGCGCACTAACCGTAAGGTTGGATCATTTGCTGTGGCAGTCTCGACGTGCTTTGGCAGTAAAGCGGCTGGCACTGCCGCACTTGCCACGCTGTATGCGAAATCTTCCGTTTCTCGGGTGTCGTCATCTTGAGTTGAGCCAACAGGCAGGCGGCTGAGGACGTCTACTGCATTATCTTTGCCTGGTATGTGCGTCAACGTGTATTGAAACTGCTGCAAGTACAGGAGCCACCTTTCTATCTGGGCGGATGGAGGCTTCGACTTTGCACTGAGTACTGTGACTAGGGGCTTGTGGTCGGTGCAGATCTCAAATGTAATTCCAACTCCAACAGGAGAGGCATCAGTTGGTGCTCTGGTTAGCAGGTCTTTGATTTCTTGAAAGGCCTTGCTGTCCTTTGCACCACTGCCACTTAACATCTTTGCTGGTTAGGTCTCACAATGGACTTGATATGGTTGCAAAGTTTGAGATGAACTTCGCACAGAATTGAACCGACCCGAGAAAACTTCTTACTTCAGACTGGTTTTGGGGCGTTGGTGCTCCAACGATAGCCTCCACTCGTTCACTGGAGACTTTCAGTCCCTCGCCAGAGAGTACGTCACCCAAATTAAACCATGCTACCAACACCAATGTCACACTTATCATAGTTCAGGGTGAGGCCAGATTCCTCCAGTTTGCGCATGACCCTGTCTAAGTTCTCATCATGTTCTTTGTCATCTGCCCCAACAACTCTCAGGTCATCATGGAGATTGTACGCACCTGGACAGCCTTTAATTACTTGCCATATGTTCACGCCAAATAGTACGTGTTTGTATCTATACAAACCATCGGGCGCAGCAAATGTTGTGATATCACAGGAGTCTGGATGCAACTCAATTTGTTGGAAGGCCATATTTAGATCTAATTTGGAGAAAACCTTGGCATAGGAGACCTCTTGAAGTGTCTCTTCGACTGTTGGTACTGGGTGTTTCTCCCATACAATGGCCTGGTTTGCTTGCCTCATGTCACTTGACATATCCTGATGTCACCAATGGGCTTCTCCACTACAACCAAGGGATTCACCCAGCTGGTTGGTCCCTCCACCTTTTCAATGACATCAAGTTTGAGCAATTCTTCTAGTTTTTCGGTTACTTTAGCTCTTCTACTAAAAGGAATTATGCGTACTGGCTGAGCGACTGGTTAAACATTCTCATCAATGTGGAGTTTTAGCTGATACCCTTTAAGCTTGCCAAGACCTTGAAATATTTTTGGGAATTCGGTCTTGAGTAGTGCCTTTCGATCAATTTGGTTTGCAAGATTTCCCCTCTCATCAGATTTAACATCACAGCTGTTAATGGACACGCCAACCTTTAACACGCCTAGCAGCTCTGAGGCTTCGCGACCTAGTTGTGTTGCTGCCTTACCGCAGATTACATAAAACTCAGTGTACAGGGACTTGTGGGTCTGGGGTACCTGAACATTAAAACTATACTTTCCCTTAAGTTGGAGTGGCACTGCAGAAGCATAAGCATAAACTTTCTTATTACACTCCAACAATCTAGCATTGCCCCCTGTTACAAAATGAAACATTCCCTCTGACATTAAGTTACAACTAGCACCAGAGTCTATAACAATGTTTACAAGCTTATCTCTAATCATGAGTTCCATAGTGTTCTGTCCATCAGTGGCCCCGGTGTTGAACACGTAAAAATCATCACTGTTCACACGGTTCTCAGTACTTGTGTCTCCGGTCACGTTGTGTACATCACGTTATTCCTTTGAATTTCCTCCTCTTCGTCCACGACTGGGTTTTGTTCGTGAGTTTCCATGACCACGACTTCAACTGCGGCCAGAGTCCCATCCTTTATTCTGCTAGGAGTGACAACACACTTCAAAATGGCCCATGTGGCCGCACTTCCCACTCTTCACGTGAGCGACGACAATCTTTCGCGAAGTGACCCACTTTATCGCACCGCCAACATTTTCCCCCTAGTTTTGGATCACTGGACAAGCTGTTCACTTGGCTTTCGGGGATAAGAATAAGTGCTTCTTTGTCATGGTACTGGCTAATGATTTCCATGAGTTTGGTAAGAGTCAGTGTTTCCTCACGGTACAATTTTGACTTGAGATTTTTGTCCTTCAGGAAAGAAATGGCACGATCTCTCACCTGATTGTCCCTTTCGCCTTCGTAGTCACAATGTTCTGCTAGTTTCTGCAGGCGAGTAATAAAATTGTTGATGGTTTCACCAGCTAATGGAGTAGCTGCCAAAAATGTTTGTCATCGGAGCGTTCTTTTTGAGCTGTGTTCCGAGAGACAGTCCATAGCTTTTTTGTAATCTTTCGCTTCGCCTTGTGCTTCGGCAGGAATCGAATTATTGAAAACATCTAGACTTTGGGCACAGCGAGGTGAAGTAGTAGTGCTTTTTTCTGTGTAGGGTCGCTGATTCCAGAGGCAGTAACATAAAGCTCAAATTCGTCTTTCCAAGTTAACCATCGTTGTGCGAGTGTAGCTGGTTCACCGACAACGTCGAACGCAGGCAATCCAGGTAATCCGCTCAAGCATACGGTCATCTGTGCGAGTTTTGTCCACCGTTTAAACTTGTTTCCACTTCAGTAGCCGTTCGGCGAGTTAAATATCCGTTTTCCTCGTCGCCAAATGTGGTGTTTTCGTCTTAATATATCAAACGACTCGCTTCACAACGACAACATTTTTATTCATTTCACATCTCTAGACCACATGCATGCTCCCCCACATATCCCATAATATTAATATAAACATCCGGGACACTACACTCATGACTAAACACAAACTGTTACAGTTCCTTTGGTGACAAGTCTGTTAGTGTGATCTAGCCAGATTTCTTCCCTCTCATACAAATTTAGTACATGTTGTTGTTTAAGGTATGAGTTTTTCTATTTTAGGCTAGCTGATGTTGAATAAATTGCTTGATTTTAATGTCTGTCTGTCTCTCTTTTCTGTAACTAATCATACATGTAGCAAACAATGTACATGTACTATGAGCACTCTCTGTAGCATATATACATGTATGTATACTTTATTTATTCCAGAAACAAACTAAATGACAATAATTATATTAAAAACTAAAAATAAGGGAAAAAGAAAGATGCCCCTAGAAAAGTAGGTTAAGAGGTTAATATGTAGTTCTCCCTTAGAAAAGCACAATACATTAAAATTAAAATTAAACTCCTTGATTATAATTAAATGTTTACAAGCAAGTACAATTTGAGCTTGGATTTAAAATGCTGAAGGTTCCAGCTTCCACTACATCTCTTGTTAATTCATTCCAGAAATAAGAAATCCCAATAAAAAATGAATGTTTATATAAGTATGGCTGAGTTATCAGTCTGAGAATACTAAGCTTATTGTTATCTTTGCAGGACATCTGCTGGCACATGGGAATCTGGTTCGTCATTGTGCCGATACTTTTCTAGCAAGTGAACACAAGGATATTCGCATGGAAGCTGTTAGAACCTGCTCTAGACTTCTGTCACCATCACTTCATGTAAGTGGAAAATATACATGAAAACCTTCCTCTTCAATGTATGTGTACATATATTGAATAACACAGTTCTTTGGTAAGGTGGGGTGCAAACAATGCTTAGTATACATGCAAAGTCTTTTCAAATTCCTCAGGGTAGAAAGAAAGGTATAGATGACCTGTGCAGATGAACAGACAGACAGAGAGACAGGCAAATAAGCAGTCAGGCAGACAGATATTGCAGGGATGCAAGTACATGTAGATAGACCCTGAAACAGACAGACAATAATATGGCTGAATGCACTGTATGCAGATAGAACTACATTGTGACATATGCATGTACAATACAGCCAGCAAAGGTTCAAAAGTAGTGAGATCAAATGTCATTCTTTGCAGCCTATGGTAGTTCCCAATGCTGCAATTCATCATGTGTCAATCAGTGCCAGTTCAACACAGGTTGTATCAGAAGTGTTGTCTAAGATGTTAATGGTTGGAATCACTGATCCAGGTACATCAATTTTATTGCTTTTAGCCAAGATAAGAATATAAATTGTGTAAACAATAGTGACATCCTTTTGGACATTGTTTTGTACTTGATGTGCATGTAGTATCAGGCCTTCTGATAGTACATGTTGGTGTCACTGATCTTGCTCAATCGACCTCAAATCGCATCTGATCACAGAATTTGTGCAAAATTGTATACAGCAATTACGAAAATCACAATTTTAAGAAAATAAACAATTTATCAACCATTACAGAAGTTAAAGTTTTATCTGGAGCAATGCCACATCTACTTGTCATTTCAAAATGATTTGCCTTTGAAGTAGCCTCAAAAACCTCCCATGACCATCAATTTTGTAATTGATAGAAGTTTCAGGTGTTTCTTGGGCATCCTTATTATCCGGGGAATGGCACTAGTTTTCATTCTCAAGGAACTGCCTATTCTTGGCTTGCATGTGACATCATCTTTTTCTAACATCTAAAACTTAAGAGCCACCAAAGTTGTTATCCTCAGCAGGCATAAGAGGGAATAAATTTATTTTTCTGAGCGGGCCAGAATCCTAAATCCTTTAAATTGATTGGCTAATCTTACGCAAGTGACTGGTCCAGCTTTTTTCGATACAGCCCACAGGCCAGATTTTTCCCACTGCCTAAATTCCGCTTCTAAAAGTTAGCGGTAATCTTCAATCTTTTGCCTTTTTTACACATCCATCGACTATTAGTCAACGCAAGTTTACTAATGTTCTCTTTAAATTGGCAAGGAAAGTCACTGTAGGTACATTCAGTCGAGTGTTTTGAAGTTGTGAAAGTTTGCTTGGTTGTTTGTAGCTTGGCGCTTAATCCTTTGTTTCCCTCACTGTAGAATTTGAATCAATTTCAGTCAAGTTTATACCTTTCTGATCGTTGCTGCATTTAGGAGAATTTCTGTAGAATACACTTAACAAATTTCCTCTCTTTCTGCTATTCAATTTACGGTAGAAAAGTCTGATTTCAAGTGTTTTTAAAAGTGACGACTGACAGAAATTTTTTCATAGTAAAACTTCAAACTTCGCACGAAATTCCACACTGCAAAAACAATTTTGGAGAACTTAACTGGTTAAATAAATGCAACTAGCATAAAGTAGTTCGAAAACTATATGTTCTTTAATACATCTTTCTTTGTCTACTATCAGAATTATTCACTCATTGCCAATCTTGATTTTTGACAAATCGTTAGTAGACGGCGTGCTAGCCAATTCAAGACATTCAATGACAAGAGTTGCATAAACAAACCCATTAGTAATATGTAAAACCAATTTACTGCAGGAAAAAAATAAACATGTTATTTACCAGGCTAGGAGTTGGTCCAGTTTTTTCCCATACGGACCTCCCACCCGGTAAATAACATATATATTTCTTTACAACTTTGCAACTCAGTAGCTTGCTACATGTAATTAATTTTTGTCTAAAAACCAGCGTATTTTGAATTTCAGAGGTGTGGCGGTGCTGACATACAGTCTGTATAGCTACGGACACGTTTGTTGGAAAATAAAATCTACTTATCGTGTGATTTTTAGCCTATTCAGAAGTTAAAGTATTAGGGAAAGTGCTTGATGTAAATGCTTGTTTATTCAGTACAGATAATCAGTCACCTTAAGATAACCAAAGTAGTTCCTGATGTTGTTCCAAAGTAGTCCCAGATGCCGCTGTGTTGGTGTCCCACGGAGGTACACCAACACACAAAAAACCTAGTGTTAAAAACATGCTTAATATAGCTCAGGGAAAAAGTACCCAATTTGCATAATTTATGGCATAATAGCCCATTCTTATTGCATACTCTGGCCCAATAATTTGGCATCATTTCTGCATTTTGATTGCACCCTATCAGAAGACCTGCACTAGTACATATATGTAGTTAGTACTTAGAATAGTTTGAAAATGGTGGTAAGGTCCCATTAAAAAAAGGGCTCTTGTGAAAAATAAAAGAAGACAAAAAAAAAAAAATGTGCACAGCAGATCGTTGCTGTGTACCTGCTGACAATGTATGTCTTGAGTGTTTCTGTTTGCACTGTGGAATACTGAGCTGTGGATGTACTGTACACAATTGTATGGTTCAATGGACACATGTGCATCATGCAGTGTAAACATTTCAAGTCAATTTTGACTTTAACTCATTTCAGCCTTACTTTACTGAATTTTCATTTCTGATTCTCTGATTGCAGACTCAGATATCCGATTCTGTGTGTTGTCGTCACTGGATGAAAGATTTGACGCCCACTTGGCCCAAGCAGAGAACTTGTCAGCCTTGTTTGTGGCCCTTAATGATGAGGTAAAAAGAGTTTAGGGTTAGGGTTATGGTTTAGGGTTAATTATTATAATGATTAGTTCAATTGATTTATAAGACACCTGAATTATGAAAAAGGTTGTGTCTTTACTGGTGCAAATTTAATTAATAAACTCTTCCAATTGGCAGTCTGTGGTTTTGCAAGGCTCTATAGGGGGCATCACGCAGAAAATACATAAAAGGTAATGGGCAACTTCTGGTGGCAGGGAAGTGCTTAAATCTAGGGGTAAGGGGACCAGGAGAGAAGCTTCCCCAGGAGAGAAGCCCTCCTGGGGAGAGACAAGATCAGTCATTTTATTCATTCATTTTATTATGCCATAACAAGATTATAACAAAGGTAGTATTAAGATCAAATGATACCAGGGGTAGTCATGCTGGGCAGGGGTCCTGATCAGTCTCTGGGGGTGAGGCCCATATCCCCCAGTCACTAGCAGGGCTCGACATTGCGACCTGTGGCGTCACCAAGGCGACTGGATTTGGTCCACTGGTGACTAACTTTTCATGTGGGGTCACCAGTCTGGCCACCGTGATTTCAAATTATTATTTTACTTTTATTATTTTATTTTTTTATTTCCTAAGATTCAAGAAAAAATGAATGAATGTTAATTGTAAACCATGATGAATGCACAGACAATGTAATTTCTTATCAATTTCATGTGCAAAGCCGTTTTAAACTGCCTTTACTGTAATTGCTATTGTGAAGTCAGTTATATACATGTTTAGTTGAAAGTATTCCGGAAATGACATTTATTCCTAAAATGAGATTTTTGCAAAAAAATTCTTTAATTACCATTTATTTAAGAAATAACATTTGTTTTCACTTTACAATTTTAACAGCAGTATGGTGTAGGAAAAGATCAGGGAGTTAATTTAATTTACAAAAGCTCAAATTATTATCAAAAAGAAACTGAATGCAATGTATAGCCCGCTTTTGACTTCCAACATTTGTATTTATTCCTCCTCTCGTGATTGAATTCAAATACCGTATTTAGTACGTCGGCATGCTTTGGAATTTTCCACCCAGTGCGACTTGTCAAGATGTGTTAAATTGCTTCAAAGACTTCAACTTGAAATAAACTGACGTGTATAAATAGAAAAAAAAGATGATCAAACAATTTGAATAAGAAGGTGTATTTCAGCATTGAAATATTATTTTTTGCTTGCTACGACTTCAAATGTAACAATTTTTTGGTTTGGTCTGTTCAGAAAATACAAGGAAAGATAAGATGGATAAGATAATTTATTTAATGTCAAGATTACACAGGGGGTGGTCTCCCAATCCCTCGAGCCAGGGGTTCACGGTAAAAGTGTTTGACAACATAAGATTATAGTGCTATATACATGTATGTATGAATGAATACAAAGAATACAAAGAAAGCTAATGTTGTTAATGTCTTACTAGTTGAATTAGAAATAACGTCTATCTATAAAAAAATGAACTAAGTCAAAGGCAATTACTGCTTTGACACCCGGAAAAGTTTAACTTAGTTAAAAGAGAAGAGACCAAAGGCATCCAAAAACGATTGAACGCAAGGTTGCATGTTGTTTTGAACTCTTCCAATTCCCACCAGTTGCAAATTGCACTCACATGGAATTGCGGCATACAGTCACCACACATCAATGAACACAGAAACCTGCGTATTCAAATTATAACATTTTCTTCCCGAAATAAATAATTTTTTTATAACTGGTCAATGAAAAATAATGAAACAAAGCAATGCAACATTAAGGGTTTTCTTATTACATATGGTTTTCATCTTTACTTTTCCTTCGTGCTGAAGAAATGTAGGCAAAGTGATTGAGATAATAGCGATAGGAGAAACGATAAGAGAAGGCAGTGTTGACAGTTTGTACTACGGAAATTTCAAGTAAAATCTTTTGGCCCAAAGGGCCGAAAATGTTTGGCGACCAAACAATTTGTGCTGGCGACGAAATCTAAAAACTTAGTAGCCAGCTGACCCCAAGGTTTTTTCCTAAAGTCGAGCCCTGGCTAGGGCTAGGGTGAACGGGAAGGGGTGGCTCCTCCTGGGTGGAGTACAAATCAGGTAGGACCGGGGGCCCACACCCTGGAGTGGATATTTTTCTGGACCTGTCTCCAAGGGCTAAGCCTTACTGTGGGGTAAAGTGCAGCCAGGGGTTGTACTTCCCTGTCACGGATTGTGGAGCATGGGGAGATGGGAATAAAGCCCAACAGGACTGATTGGGGAAGGACAGTATACAGGAAAAAATGTAGCACATGAGCGGGATGAGCATCTGATAGTATGAATGGAACCTTTGTGGAGTCGAGTAAATACTGTATAATTATTTTGCTAGGTTACATTGGACTTTGCCCAAGAAGAAGAATACATTGTTCAGTAATAAAACAACCAGTTAATGTTCATTGTTCTATCTTGTACTTTGGACTAGTCTCTACCATTACTTACTGTAGTTACAAAGGCCTATTCAATTGTTGTATATTGTGTGACCTAGGAACAGAGACTTGATTGCTGCTAGTATAACTATGAGTGTGCTTTCAAAGGATCTAATTCTCAGGTGTATTAATATCAGTTTATGCTTCCATAAACTTGGACTTAAAATGAAACAGTCGTAATTCTGTGACACGTTACATTTTTGTCAGCTGAAAATCCAGTGTATCTATTCTATCTGGGCATTATGTTTTGTAACAACAGCTATATGACCTTCTTTTTCAGGAGTTTGAGATTCGGGAACTTGCTATTTGTACAATTGGCAGGCTAAGTAGCCTAAATCCGGCTTACATCATGCCATCATTAAGAAAAACTCTTATTCAGGTACAGAGAACATGATAGGTATCCACACTTCTTCACAATGTTGATAAAAATGTTCTTTGTGATTGCTTTATTAGTTAATTTTCTTATTTGCATATTTGCACATTGATTTTTAAGCAATAACTAACTTCAGTTTGTACCCCACCAATTATTGCAACTTGATTACAGTCAAACCTCTCTTTACGGACACCTCTCTAATACGGACAGTTCACTTGGTCCGGGGAAAATGCCCATACATTCTTTGTAAAAATAACCTCTATAATACGAACCCTCCATATTACGGATAACGGACACGTATCTCTCCCCCAGTCTGGGTCAGAGATTTCGTGTCCATTTGCCAGAGAGAGAATTCATAGAAACTTAACCTCTTTATTATGGACACTCCAATGATGGCAGGATTTCCTGTTTTTCGTTACATATTTATCAAAGTGTAATCAATTCTCATTGTTCATACGACAACAGTATCATTTGTTTTCAATCAGTAAAAATTATATATCAACAGGTCAATGCCATTTATCATCAAGATTTCTCCAGTTGTTGCTTTCCTTTTTCTGCCTCTTTTCCTCTTGACATTTTCACTTGAAAGACTATCTTTACGGACAGCTTGGTTTTCTGTAAGATCCAAGCACTTCTCCAAATGCCCAATGAGTTTGTGCAGTCCAGTGAAAATATACCCACAAGGGATCTCCATGCGTAATCCTCCGCCCCGATTAACTACCTTCCCACATACTTTGACAACTCCATTGGTCCCTGCCTTTCCAAGAAAATGTATTTTAAGTCCCAAACCCTCTTTCATATTGATCAGCATCAAAGGCATGTGCCCCACGACTCGGCTATCCTTGATAACGCGAACTGCATTTCTGTCTTGTTTGGGCCAGTTTTGACTTAAAGAACACTTAATACCATAAATGGAACCTTTAAAGTGACGTAACATTCCTGACAGGCCTCTATACAACGGACACCTCTCTAATACGGACACTTTGCCCTGTTCCTTCGGTGTCTGTATTAGAGAGGTTTGATTGTATTTTGGATTCACCATTATTTCAAACTCAAAAGGATTTCCCTTGGATTTGCTTCTCATAAGTGGGGGCTTAATCTGTTTTGACTATCTAAAGAGAGTCTACGGTCATCTGTGATATTTAGAACCGTAAAATTTCATGAAAATTCAATGTTCTTGGCAGTACATACAGTGTAGTATGTTCAAAGCAATAGTTTACATGGTGTATATATTCATGACTACAGAGAATTCCCTGATCTTGTATTGGAATTCGTTATTTTTATTTACTTTCTAAAGATACTGACTGAGCTGGAATACAGTGGAGTGGGTCGTAACAAGGAGCAGAGTGCTTGCATGCTGGGTCATTTGGTGTCCAATGCACCAAGGCTGATTAGGCCTTATATGGAGCCAATCCTCAAGGTCTGTGTAACAAGTTACTTACAGCTTAAATTAAAAAAGAAAATGCAACTCTGGAAAAATTGTTGGTTACTTTGCTGTTATCAACCATCTTTAGCACTTGTCATGTATAGCATGTGAAACAATTCTTGTGATGCAGATCTTGTTTTCAGCTCTCAGTAGAAACCAAGTTTTTTTGTCCACTCAGGACAGCTGTGTTTACATACCTTGAACAGTCATGTGCTTTTACTACAGCGTGAGTCTTGCTGTCTAGTAGATTATGGGGCAGCAGATTTAAGCTGATGCTACATGCGTACATGTAGGCAACAGATTTCAACTGGCCAAACCTTGCTCAATAAATATTAGGGTGTTCTGTGTACATGTATCTTAACATTAACCAAATTGTTTCATCCTCACATTCGCTGTTCTAAGCACCTCCTGGTATTTTTAACATGTTGTTGAACATACTGTACAGTATTTAAACAAGTGCATTGTATGGTAAGACTAAAGTGTGGCAGAAGTGTGTAATGATTCAGACCTCTCAATAGGCACTGATTCCAAAATTAAGAGACCAAGATCCCAATGTAGTTATCAGTGTGTTGGCTGCAATTGGAGAACATGCTCAGGTAAGTAGCAATTGTTAAATCAGGTTTGCGCAAAAACTGACTATTGACTGTTTTTTAGAAATTTTACTGCAGTCAGATAATAAGTCATTTGTGTCAAAAATTAAAAAAAAATGGGGGTCACAGACGTTGTTTCAGAGATAGAGTGTGTGGAAAACTACCCTCGGCTGATTTTGAAAAATTGGTGCATGTAATGGAGCATGGTCTCCAGGGGTTTACAGTTTAAAATATCGAAGGTGAGTCAATGGAGACAAAAGATCTTAGTTATAATTTTGCAGATCAAAGTGGGTCTGTTGTGTTAATTCCAAATGTTGCTTATGCTTGAAATCACAAAACGTAAACCTTAAAAAGGCATTTGAAATCATCGCCCAAATAAACATAAAGCTAAGAATTGAATAGAAAATTGGAAAAATAGGGGTCACCTAAAAAAATTATCATTAAATCTAGACAAAGCAACAGGAATGGCTATCTTCCTTAATATGTATACCTGGCACAAAATATGGTCAATTAGAAGCGTAGAGTTTTTGGGCTCCTTTACGGACCTGTACGGGTCCTTCTATAGAGTAGATGAGACTTGATTAGAGAAGCGTAGAGTGTGTAGAGTATAGTTGAGTATAGAGAAGTGTTCAGTAGAGTAGTAAAGCGTAGAGTAGAGTAGATTACAGTAGATTAGAGTAAAGTAGCGTAGAATATCTATTCAATGCCTTTAAGTCTGCATTAAAAGCTCTACTATATTCTCACTACACATCTAATATAGTCTACTCTGTAAGTACTACATAGTGAACAAATTGCAACTTAGTTGTAAACAGAGAAAAACACCTACATAAAACTACGTGCACTCAAGGCTCCTCTACTCTCCTCTCTTCTACTCTACTGCAGTCTATTCTACCATGATTGATCATTAATTTTTATTACTTAATTAGCTGTTACTCTCATGCATGAGGTGAAGTGTGAATTTGTGTGTGCAGTAAGGATGCACAGAAACAATAGACCCTTCTCCAAAATGGCAGCCGAAATTTCCAATAAGTCAAAGTTAAAAACGTATACCAGCACTAGAAAGAACACATTAAGTTTAGTAACCCTGCAAAGTTTCAGCATTTCAGGTGTAATATCAGCTGAGAAAATGTAAGTTGAAAATTGAAAAATTTAGAGACGTTTGTATGACTAGGGGTATGCATTATACCCCCAGTCATACAAACGTCTCTAAATTTTCAAATTTTCAACTTACTTTTTCTCAGGTGATATGACACCTGAAATGCCGAAACTTTGCATTTTGACTAAAGTAAAGGTGTTCTTTCTTTTTTAGCTTATTGTAACTCATTTGAATTTTCGGCTGCCATTTTGGAGAAGGGTCTACATGTATTAGCACGAATGTCCTAATTAGTGAATTTAAATTAGGGCAATCCTTTTTACATTTATAACTACAGTGTAGTCATACAAACATACATACATGTATACCTAGCATTTCGTTATTCCCAGTTCACCTCATGGATGAATACAATTATGTACATGTGCAGTACATCATGAATTGCAGGCATTTTTCTTAGGATGGTGCATATTTTTGTGCTAATCAGGTTAGTGGTACAGAGATGAGCAAATGGCTGAATGAGCTTTGTCCCATAATACTGGATATGCTGCAGGATGCATCACTTATTGCAAAGAGAGAGGTAGTTAACATTGTCAATGTCACAAAAACACTATCATTAGATAAAAGAACTCAGTGAAATTCAAGGTTCAGTTAAAACCGTATGAACTGTACTGTTTACTTAAAATTAACATGTCCATGTACATGCATGTATATATGAACACTGTGTATGAAACTAATGTAATCTAACATACCTGTGTGTGCACACCTCTGATGGTATGACATGACAACAGTTTGCATATTGTGCACTGCCATCAGAGTATCAATGTGTTTTTACCGACAGATTGCTTTATGGACTCTTGGCCAGCTTGTTGAGAGTACAGGGTAAGACAAACAGTGTTTACTTGACATCTCCCAGCCTCAAATAGTGTATTGCGGCAAGTTGAAATTCCCATTGATATTACATACACGAGATTCTGTCATAAAATTGAGCATGGATAAGATTCATATAAAGCATGCCTGATGCTAAACTTCCAAATGTTTATGAGTAATGTACAAGCCTGTTTTTCTCTGCTCATTAGGTATGTGGTAGAACCATACAGAAAATACCCAAACCTTTTGGAAGTGTTGTTGAATTTCTTGAAGACAGAACAGGCACCTGGGATAAGACGAGAGGTGATTATAATATGATGTTAACATACTAGGCATACCACTCCCCTTAACCCCACTAACATTATTACGCCCAACAGATCTGCTGCACACATGCATCAGTTAGCTTCAATTTGCATCCCCTTCTCCATGCATCTGCTATTGAATTTGACTAGTAACTGTATTTTTGTATATAGGCTATTAGAGTGCTGGGACTCCTAGGAGCACTTGATCCTTATAAACATAAGCTCAACCAGACAGGAGGGGTGTTAGTGGATGGTGACTCTGCCGCCATCAGTAAACACATGACTGACAGTGAAGCAGGTAACAGATTGTCTCAACAAACCTTTTTTCAGTCCTACCAAAGTTATGGTAACCAAAATATAATAGTCAATCAGGGTCTCCCTGAAATCTTGTTTGCTTGTTTTATGTTTTTTCTTACGAATCCTTTTTCTGATGATATTTACAGCTGACACCAATACAAGTGAAATGTTAGTGACAATGGGAAGCATTCAATTGGAAGAGTTCTACCCTGCTGTGGCTGTATCAGCACTGATGAGGATAGTCAGGGACTCGTCACTCTCCAGTCATCACACAATGGTCATCCAGGTCTGTTTATTGTTATGAATAATGCTTAGTGGTAAGACTGCAATTTTCTATCATGGAACTACACTCCTGCTAACTGGATGGACAAATGTATATTAATTTTAAAAGTCTGCTCAGAGGTTATTAGAGAAAAATTTAATAGGAAGATCCACAATACGTGTATGTATGTTGAAAATGGGCTTTAACAAGGACTGAAGCAGTGCAGTATAATATTTTTTTAGGGAGAGGCTTTAATCTTTTGTGTACATGACTGATTATATCATTTCACTGCACAGTTGTGTGAAATTTATTGATCATGCACACTATAAACTGTTGTTTGTGGTTGTCATGGTGAAGAGGAGTATTCATAGATCATACATAATTCTGCTACTGGCATACTAATATTTTTCCATTTGCATTTCTTTCATCAGGCTGTCACATTCATTTTCAAGAGTTTAGGAATGAAATGTGTGACATACCTGTCTCAGGTATTTATTTTTAACAGAAAAATGCTAATATATGGCATATAATGTTATATACACTGTACATTAGAGTAACATGTACAAAGCAGTAGAGACATTCCATGGCTTCTTTTGAGATACATATCATAGTGCAGGGAGAAGGATACTGGGGTTATGCTCTTTGGATAAGTTAATAAATTGTAGACAAAGAACAATCAACTTTTATACTTTTTTTTTCTTGAAAATCATTTTGATTGAGCAGTAATTTTTTTTCAGATCATGCCTTCCTTTCTGAATGTCATCAGAACCTGTGATTCTTCATTCAGAGAGGTACTAACCTTAGTTTACATGTACATGTACACTTAAAATAATGTAATAAAATCAAATTTGCTATGATTTGTTTCCTGTTTATGACTAACATGTACATTGCCAGTGTATTTCCATGAAGGTTCCTTATAAACACAAGTAAACAAGTAACAGACTGACAGATCTTATCTTCACTCACATTGTTTTTCTTTTGTTAAGTTTGTACTTCAGCAACTTGGTGTACTGATATCTATTGTCAAGCAACACATCAGGAGTTACTTGGATGAAATTTTTGGCTTGATTAAGGTTTGAGTTTTTACAAGTTACTTTAATTTTTTTAACTCGTAAATCGCCGCAGCACGAGTTATCGTGAGTTGTGGGCAAATGTGTCGCTCGATGGGATGTAAACTTTATGCAAATGAGGTACGCTTGGGGCTGACTTATTAAATTGTTGTCCATCTTTAATCAAAATAAGCTGTTTTAAAGTTCTAAATTAAGAGATAACATTTAAAGAAGACTCGGCTACCGAAAATGGGAACATCGAGAATCGTAAAGTCGATGAACAGCACAAGTTCTCACTGGATGCGGAAATTATATGGATTTTACAGAAAACCGTGAAGTCCTTGAAGTACGGTTTTATGGTATGGTAAATGTGCATATAGCGAGCGAAATGATATAAACACAGGTAAACTATTTTTTGTGTCGTTAAAAACAATGAAAAAAGGACAACAGGAAATGAAAAAATCACCCACACCAGGAATCGATCACGGTATACTTGAACGGTAGATCTGATTAGTACCACTGGGCTATGTCAACATCTTGTGCACAACGTGGAAAAATAGACATATTAGTATCAACGATACAACCACAGACAACTCAGCGGGCTCGAGTCAGTAATTTTGTCCTTTACCGAACAACTGTCAGTGAGTATATTTGGTATTTGTGGATTTTTTGGACACTGGGGAGTGCCTTTTTTAAAGCCTAGAGGTCACATGTGTTCATTCCTCGGCATATAGAGTCGCAACATTTGTTTTGAGGGAAGGTTTTCATGGCTTGTTTTGCACCGGGACTCTTCTCAAGCTACACACAACACAGGTATTAAACCCTAAACAAGATGTTTTCCCAAGAAGCTTGATTTTGAAGAAATCGGAGTGAATTAACGTAGTAGTTGAAGAATACATTAGTTGTCGCGATCACTGCATCGACTGGATCTGGAGAGAGATTTAATGGACCGTTTGCGTTGGACATTTTTCGACATGGTGAAAGAGAAGTTGTTGAGATAGTTGGTCTTGTTAATTTTCCTTGGATTTCCTTGAAGAAAGACCAGGTGTCCAGCCTGAACAAGAATGGAGTCAAAGCTGCAGTTCTAACACGGAAATTAAGGATGCTTTTGAAGTCCGTGTGTTTACAGTCGTTTCCCTGTCAACTGGGTATTCAATACAGATCACGGATTTAAAGCAGCTTCCTAGACTTTGCAAAACAAAAAAGGTAATGTACTGTATTACTTCCAAGTTTAATTCAAATGTCTGAACCACGGGTAAAGCCACAGCCGATAAATTGACTTCAAAAGCCGTCGGAAAAAACTGAAGCTTTTGCGCATGAAGAATTAATTTGAACATGCTGTCACTATCATGTAGCGAAGCATATTTGCGAAATTTTGAACATTTTTTCCTTTTCAAATAGTTTTTTCTGCCTCATCTTGAATGAAAATTTATTCTTATTGTACTTCCTGTCGCGTGTCTTTCATTTCATTACCTTTCTTTAGCAAAGGGTGTAGAAAAAACCTGGACCCCTCTTCTGGACCCCCTTTTGGACCCCTTTCTGGACCCCCTTCTGGACCCCCTTCTGGACCCCTCGATTTTTTGGGGGGGAAAAAATAAGAAATTATAAAGTTATACCCAATACGTGTGCTACATACCTACAGCCACTGCTTCTTTCGCACTTTAGATTCCTTCGATTCAGCGTTCAGCTCGAAAGGATGTGTTCCCCTTTACGCAACGCATTTCCAAGTTCTCGTTTAGTATTTCCGAGGGGAATCAGGAAGCTTATAGCAATCAGCTACTCGGACAATTTCTGCAAAATGTGTCGTTGTCAAGTTACAAGGACTCCTGCCATTTTGTTTTCCGTCATCTTAGTGTTTCCGCTGACCAGTACCAACGAGGGGCGTTGCTTGCAGCCGAGTGCAAAATATTTCTGGTGTCTCAATCGCAAAAAATGTAATACCTTTGTGGGAAAACAGCGTAGAAAAATGGTGTTGGAAACCGGATTATGAGCTTCACCCTCGAAAGATGGATTGTGAGGTTGCATGTGCAGTAATATAATCCAGCTAAAACTTCAGAGATGTCATTTAACCGTCCTATATGTTCTGGGCATTTGGGATCTGAAAGCAGGGTGAGCGGGTAGGGTGTCTCACAGCACGTAAGTTTTCAGTGCCTTAATTACAGTGTGATTTTAAGTATTGTTAAAAATACGATGGTAATAGGCACGACGTAAACAAAAGACAAAAAATAACAGCATAAACAAATGCAAATTAGTTTTATTACTTCTAAAGATCGATCTAGTACAATGAATGTTGATATTAAACTGAATACAAAGTTTACGAATCACTATTTAGATTTCAATGCTTGCTTCTAAGACTTATATTATCCCAACCAAACTTCATAGGGAAACGAATTTAATGTTCAGTTGATAACACACTTGTTTAACTATCAACTTAATGCTTCAAGAGGAAACAACTATCAAACACAATGTCCAGTTGATTAACTATCAACTATATACTTGAAACAAATATCAAACACAATTAAAAACTTTAAAAATAGCAACTCTTAATTTAAACATCCAAAAGTTATATTTGCTTTGACCAAGAGGAAACTGTATTAACTGAAGTTATGAAATTTCATATTACACAACAATGTTCTTGAAACTTTTCTATTCTCCTGTCCTTGCCCCACTGGTAAGGCTTAAGTCAGCTTAAAGTCTGACCATTAAAAATGCCTTGTCACTGGCTGTGAAGGTGTGGCTGATGGACACCTGAACAGTAGATGCATTGAACTGTTGATGCTTCATTAGAACACATTCTTTTTAACATGAAAATGCTTGTTTTCCATTTTTGGAATCCACTTTCTATACTTTTCTAAGTAGAAGTGGTCTTTATGATGCAGGCAATACTTGGAGTCTAACTCATTAACACCATACCTTGGAGGACCATCTCTGAGAGGCAGTCCACATTCAAAACATTTGCGAATGTTACCTTGAATTTCAGTCAGCTGAAAGGGCTCATCACTTGTGGAATTTGATGCTGGCTTTGGAGGTCTCCCAGCAGATACCCTCGTCAACACCATTTTTAAACCACCTTGATGGTGACTGTGGTACTCAAGTTGGGAATAGTTTGGGGGTGTCCCGTACGAAAATTCTGAGCGAGACACGGGCAAGATTCTAGCCATAAAAATGTCTCGCTAATGAGCGAGACAGAACGTGACGATAATCAGCCTGACAGGAGCGATAAAAACTGAACGAGAAATGAACGAGAAAGGAGCAAGACATTTGTACCGCCCTGACGTTCGGGCAAAAATCTGAGCAAGAAACCCAGCGAAATTCGGGCCATAAAATTGTCGCGTTAATGAGCGAGACCGGATGTGACGGCTGATTAAACACTTAATTGAGTACCTAGCATGAAAATGAAAGGCTCTCTTCGTTCTACGATATACAACGGCAAACATTTTACCCTCTGCACATGACTAAAAACAACTACCAGACACCGCAATAACAGTAAATAGGCCTCATTTATTTAGTTTTTTTGTCTACAATTTAACATTTTGGTGAAATCAAAATGGAAACTCTTCGATTCAGTGGCGTCAACTGAAAGTAACAAAAAACAAAATCACGGCAAGTCCTGACCGATCGAAGTAGAGTTCTACTTGGTATTCGTCATTTATACATCCAACAATTAATCGTATACTAATCAAAATTTTCGGTGTGCTGATCGATCTACTTACACTTGTCATTGTGACAATGTTCTAGCTAAAGTTACAAATGCTCACCTCAATGATGAAGCCTTGGCTACTTCAATTTCTCATGGTAGTAAAATTGCACTGGCAACATATTAACACGAACGCTGTCGTTAAAAATCCCTTCATTTTAAAAATTATCTCTTGAAGAACTTCGAAACCCTTTCAGCATAAACACGCCGCTGTTACACATTCCATTCCAAAGACTGAAATTAAGCTGCAGAGACTTGTCTGAAGAAGATTTTCTCCCTCCAGCAAAGTTTTCCCAACACAAACACAGTACAATAAGAGATTTTCCCGCTTTCAAATGAACGGTCGAGTTCTTCAACGGGCGCAGAACTTGATATGTTTATTGAGAGTGGACCAATCAGTTGAACTCTCCGTGTTATGCCAAATAACTTCAAGATCAGATTTCAAGTTGCGTTGTCACGAAATGGCCAACAGGTTTTACCATTTCAATTCACTGGTCTTCACTAGTATCAACACCCAAATCAGTTTAGAATAGTGGAAACTACCAAGACGAAAATGCCAAAGAGTTCTTTGGGGTACAATACGGGACATTTGAAGCACATTGTACGGTACGTAGAAGCAGATGTAGGCTGGCGCGGCATGGCACATCTTGGAGTTTTTCGTCGCACGAAATGTAAACAATGCAAGGCTTCTCGAAATTTGACTGAACAAAAATGCAACCTGAACAAAAATGCAACCTGGGAGAGAATAACCTTATTGAAATGAATCTTTTGATGCAAAAGAACGATCCTGTTATAGTTTAGTTTCGAATTTAGCGCATACTTTTCTGGTATGAGGTGTCACGCCGAGCAGCAAGATTATGGCCGATAATAACAGCTGACAAATGTCACGTCTGAATTTTACGTACATATAAAAGTGAATTTAGCCAGAATTACAACGATAACGCAGCCTGACAAATGTCTCGCTAGTGCGGCGTAAGCGAATAAATTCTGTTTGTACTCTATCTCGCTAGTTCAAGCCATATTATTGGCGATAAACAGGCCAGACAAATGTCTTGTCCAGTCATACTAGCGATACAAAATCCTTGTCTCGCTTTGTCTTGCTCAGTTCTCGCCACAAAAATAGCATTATGGCCCGAATCGGGTCATAATTTCGCTCAGTCAGGCCACAAATTTTCGTACGGGTCTATATATGCATATACACAGCATCAAATTCCAAGTGATTTTTTTTGCAGGTTGATGGCAATAAAGCCTATTTAGAGAAGCTTAATTCAAAATATTTACACCAGAGTTTCGTCTCTAAAATATCTTGTAAACCGACTGCAATAAAGAAATATGACAAAGCATTTAATACAGATACCTTTCATCTCGACTGGGAGATGATTTATTCACTCCCTTCCAAAGTAACCTTGCATACTAAGTTAAGGGAATTTCAATATAAAATTCTAAACAGAATTTTATAAACGAATGAAATGTTATTTAAAATCAAAAACGTGGATTCCCGTGTTGTTATTTTTGTGGTACGGAGATAGAGACTTTAGCACATTTCTTTTTTTGTTGTTCAAAAGTGGTGTTTTCTGGGATGAAGTCACAGTTATGTTAAATTCTCACTGGGGCATAACCTTCAGGCCTTTTGATATTAAAGATATAGTTTTTGGTTTTGTCGACCCTCTAACTTGGGACAGTGACTACATGTTACTTAATTATATTATCCTAGAAAGTAAACACTTATCGTACCAAACTCAATAAGACTTCCCTATCTCTTAAATTACTTGTTGAATAAATTAAAAACATGTTTCAAATCGAACGTTTTCAAATCGAACGTCTTTTTCTTGTTATTTTTTTTTCCCTATATTTATTAGCACTTTTTTCGGTAGCCCAGTGTAGTGTATCATAGTGTAGTGAATTCTTGTAATAGTGTAGTTTGTTAATTGATTGACTGTGAACAGTAAAATCAAAATCAAATAAAAAAAATCTGCAGTTTGATTAGTCCGACTCCGAATCTTCGAGACCATTTTCCTGCCATTTTGACATGCAGTTGAACTACACATCAAATACTGGTAACTGAGAATGTGCTTCATTTTGTAAAACAAACAAAGCAGTTCTGTCATTTGCATAAGACAATTCATTCAATGCTTGTTAAATGCTTTGCTTTAGGAATTCGATAAATGATACCTTTATCAAAGAAGCCATGCCAAATATTCACGTGAACATGACAAATTCTGACCGCCAATGCTTTGACATTGCAGACTTGCTGTCATGTTGTTGATTTCGTTTTTAATTAATTTGATTCGTAAAGGATAAACCCCTGACATGAATGAAATCAACTGCTCTTGTTCACTTTAAGTTTCGTTAGGACATGAAATGAGAAAAGTCCATTTCAAGTTTTCGGGAGGCTATGGAATACTTCAGTATGACAGTAAAAACAAGTTCGTTTGAAACAACAAACATTGCTCGAAGAAATACCGAAATACGCAGCGGGCCAATCAGTGACACGATGGCTTTGCATCGATCGCTTAATCTATATTCTTCGTGGCTATAATAGTCATTAAAGGAAAATATAGCTTACTGATTACATTTATTGATGGTTTTAGGCCAAGTCAATAAACGGAAATACCGTTTTGCCTGTATACGCAATCAGTGTACATCCATCAGTGTACATCTGAACATCATAAATTCCGAGTCAGTAAACTTTGCTACAAGTACGATTGATTTCCTGAAAATGTAGCCACACACAGATATTATTAGTACAATTAAATGATGATTATTCGTAAGAGACGCGGTTTCCAGTTTAATAAACTGAAAACACTGCATTATACGGCTAATAATCTGAAAGCACGAATAGCACATATAATAAACGTATCATAGCACATCATAGGAATGTTAATCTCGATTCCGGAGTCAAGGCCGGAGAAAATATTGTT
>CM042749.1:39037975-39050475 GCA_022496165.2 Catalaphyllia jardinei
TCTTGCTCAGTTCTCGCCACAAAAATAGCATTATGGCCCGAATCGGGTCATAATTTCGCTCAGTCAGGCCACAAATTTTCGTACGGGGTATCAGAAAGTACCTCTCCAAGAGTACACCTTGCCGTCTCCACACTTGGAGACTTAGTACTTTTCTTTCTCACCCTTGGACCATCTCCAGGCTTAGGACCTGCAGACTTGTTTCCTCCTGCAGTAGCCACTGGTGTGACATTAGGTGTAACGTTTGCACTGAGATAAACGTCAACAAACTCCTGTAAACCTTTGTTGTCTGCTGCAGCTGCAAGAGTGTGTGGACAGAGTTTTCGAGACTTGAACTACATGCAAGATGCATCACAGGCGTATTTGTGATTGCCAACTGCTGAAACTACATTGGGTTGTGTGCCTGAGTCACTAGAAACAATGCGTGATTTTTGACCTGAGAATCCCAGCCGTATATTTCCATCTGAAATCCTTGCCACTTTTGCTTTAAGAGCTGAAACTTCACTTGGGAAAAATGATACTGATAATTGTCCAATGGGCTCTAGTGGGTCCTTACTTCTGGGTGAAATCAGAGGTAGAGCTGAAACCTTGGTGAGGTGCTTTTCTCTTTCACACTGGTCCAATTTCCAAAACTCTGCACCTTTAGCAAACTCAGCATACTCTTCTTTGACTGTATACAAGCCAGGTGTACCACAGAATGCTCTTGAAATGTCATGCCTTTGTCTGTCATGTAACTCCTTCATGTCACTCACGAACTTTCGAATGTTACTCTTTTCTCTGTTCTCCCATTTCTTGATTAATGCATTGATGCTCTCAGGATCATTGTTGTCAAACAATTCATCATCAATGCGCACCTCATGGAGGGCTGCAGATCTACAGTGATGATAGACAATTTCTGCCTTGTTTTTCATGAAGTACTTTGATGCCATGGGTTCTTGTTTATCTCCCTTTCTTTCCCATTCCTCAGCCTCATCTCTGTCCCATTTAACAGATAACTTGGCAAGAAGAAGATCATACTCTTGGCGAGAGGAACAATGGACCAATCCCTCCCTCCAAACACATCTGCAACTTCTTTCCTAAAGAATTTGTCAGACAAATTCAGTTCAGTCTTCAACTTGTGCTCAAGATTTCTCACGATGTGTGTTCGGCAGATGAAGCCTAGTGCAAAGGGGAATTCTAATTCAAGGGCCTGTCGCAGGGGCTGCTCAGCATCTGTACCATATGCTTTCAGACTATGTTTAATTTCTGGGCACTGAGCAGCAATTTTCTGGAACAGACATTGGTATGTTGCCCTGTCTTTCTTCATGCACAGCATTATCACAGGTTCTTTGTTACTACGTTTGGTTAACAGTTGTAAATGCTTGTAGGTACATGTAGGTATGTCTAGAACTTTCCTTGGTTAAATGTCATATCTACACAGAATGGGGAATTTGGCCCTTCCTCATTACAACAAAATTTTGTTATGTCTTTTATCTGCTCTTCTGAAAAAAGTACAATAATGGGAGAATTCCTATCTACTGTTACACATCAAATAAAGGGTTTCTCCTTTTCCAGCTGCATGTCCATCAGTTTAGATACAAGATCCGCCTTGCAGGATTCCTTCACTTTTGACTTAATGTACCTTGCCTGTCTCTCGTTCCGAGGTAACGAAGAGGCTGAATCTGCATGCATACCTCCAACAGCCATCTCCACTTCATGAACTGCCCTCTTTGGACCTTGTGTTTTAACTGCAGCAGTAACCTTTTCCAAAGTGCTCTTCTTAGTTGGAATAAAGGGATCTTTAGATTTTGCATTTCCACGGGGCTTGTTTCTTACAAAGTGCTCATTTTCATCAAACCGATACTGGACAAAAGCAAATGGTATGTACTTCCCATCAATTCCTTGTACTGTCACCACAAGCCAATGGAAGTCTGGGGAGTTAGCATGAGTATATCTATGATGCTTCACAGTATAGGCAGCTCCACAAGGTGAAGGTTGGATGTCAAGTATTTCTCCACTGGGATTTTGAATGACTTCGTAATTTTTTTTTTTGGAGGCTCTTGTCTTTGTCCATGTGTGATCATCTCGCCAGTCTTGTGCAACTGTGTTAAGAACTGCAATGACGGCTTTGTTGCTGTTGACACATGCGGGTAAGGATGCAATTGCCTGACTGGTCTTCGTAAGAAGTAATTTTTAGACAACTGCATTGGGTGCGATGTCTTTTTCATCTTCAATAAGTTTAGGAGAGAATGTTAACAATAAAGTTTAAATCACTGTCAAGGCTACTTGTGCTCATATTGTGTGAATTGTTGTACCGGTAATATTCCCCATTTCAACTTAAACTAACAACGGTAATAAAAAAAAGAACAGCAATACCTATCACCTTTATATATTATAATGTTTAATTTCTGGTGATAATCTAAAATTGCTCCAATTAAGAAAACCACCCTTCTCCTCAAAGAAGTCTTTTGTCAAACACCCCCCCCCCCCCAAAAAAAAAAATACAAACTGACTAGGCATATATGAATATACTGAATACTGAAGACTTGATCTGAGTTTGCATATACAGAAGATTTGCTTTTCAAAGCCTCAGTGTCCAAAGTAATTGTTACATCTTTATAATACAAGTAAGTTCACATCTACTCTCTAAGATACTAAAAAACAATTGAGTTTGAGTAGAAAGATTCTTGGAGAGGAAGACCAACTGCATATTCTGTAAATACATAACTATTCTATTCATAGGTAGATAAAGAGACCTGCAGACCTTTCTTCAAAACAGCCAACCTTTGCTTTTTTGGGGGCAGGAGAGTCAAGGTCAGATCTGCAGAAGACAAGAAGAGAGATATTGTTCAATTTGCAGTTTTTGTTAGATATTTACCACCATAAAGCCATGTCACAACCTAGGTATCCACAACCCCTTTCCAAAAAATCCCCTTTGTGAATTAGAATTTGAAATCAATCACCCCTTGTTATGAAATGCCCATGAATAACAAAATGCTACTTGAAATGATAAAAGTATCACTGGACAGCAAATGGCCAAGCGTTCATAATTAAACTTCTGTTTTATATTGAATTTGTTTGAAAAGTGCTTATTGTAATGTCCAAGTATTACTGAGGCTTGGTAAGATGAAATCTTAGTTATAAAGAAGCCTTGGACTGCTAGCGGTCAGATAAGTTTTCAACCATTTCATCTTGAAGCATGTGGCCATAAATTGTACATCCTACCAAAAAATATACTAAGAATATTCAGCACCTTGTCATACTGATTATTTTTAGGTTACCTTTCTGGTAAAAACCCCAAGCTTTTAGGCACAATATCTCTCTCCTGCTGATCCCTGAAAAATATCAAACAAGGGAATTCATTCATTTCCAGATTCAGAAACGGCTTTCACACATTTTAAAAAAGAAAGAAACTCACCGAGTATTGTTTTTGGAAGGCGAGCTCATTTGCTCCATTTTTTGGTAAAGTGAGCTTATTTCCACACATTCATCAGATTTATCACTTTCCTATACAAAAATATCAACAAAAATTCAAACGTTAATACTTGAAAGTTTAGTATTAGTGAAATTATCCAAGGCTCAAAAATGCATTTTAAGTCACTCTCACCATTCCATCACTTATCTCTATGACTTCGTGGTGACCATGATCAGGTTGGCCGAATCTACCAAAAGAGAGGAAATTAACAAGTGAATTCTTGATTCCAAAACCTTCTTTTCGCGTGTCACCGCAGAGAAAGAAATCGGTATCTTAGGGCAACCTTGACACTTGTTGGAATAAAAGCACAATGAAAAGTTTGCTAATTTTTTCTACAGAATAAAGAAAAATAGGATACAAGACAATGTCATCAGGGAAAAAAAAACTTACACGCTCTGGAAAAGACCCCGATCATCCTCATCCTCTGAAGCTGAATGTTAGTTAATTGATATATTAGATGTTATTTTCGGCACAAAAGATATAAAGATGGAAAAGGATTGAAGAGATTATAGCTGGATTACAATTAACTCACCATCCCCCATTGTCACACGCATCTCGTGTTGAGCAAAGAGGCTTCAAAGAGGAACAACGCCCCCCATTGGTACTGGTCAGCGGAAATACCAAGATGGCGGAAAACAAAATGGCGGGAGTCCTTGCAACTTGAAAACGACACTTTTTGCAGAAATTGTCCGAGTAGCTGATCGCTAGAAGGTTCCTGATTCCCCTCGGAAATACTAAACGAGAACTTGGAAATGCGTTGCGTGAAGGGGAACAAGTCATTTCGAGCTGAACGCTGAATCGAAGGAAACTAAAGTGCAAAAGAAGCAGTGGCTGTAGGTATGTAGCACACATATTGTGTATAACTTTATAATTTCTTCTTCTTTTTTTTCACTGAAAAAATCGAGGGGTCCAGAAGGGGGTCCAGAGGGGGTCCAGAAGGGGATCGAGAAGGGGGGCCCTGCGGGGGGCACCCCCACGGGGGGCCCAGAAGGGGGGTCCAGGTTTTGCCTACACTCTTTGGCAAATTCAGGTATCTAAAGTTAACAGTATTTTTGCATCGTAGATTTCTGCATATTTAATTTACGGCTACCTCTCCTGCCGTGTTTGTTTAGACAAACATAATACTGCAAAGGACCGCAAACGAAAATGCTGCCTGTATACGTAGGATCTGTAAAAGATCTGATCAGCCAAAAATAGAAAGACTAGAAAACAATGATGCAAGGCTGATACTACGTAGAGAGCTTAACGGGGCAACGACACGATAGAGTCCAAACTGAAAGCCATGAATTGCAACCGTGGACAGCTGTTTCGACCTTATTGGGTCTCGTCAGCACGGTGTAGCAAGTTGTGAAGTGATCAGCTGCTCGACTGACATCCACAAACCCACTGAATGCAAGATGGTGATGACCTCAGATGAAACTCAAATCCAAACTCTTGCCCATTGGCCAATGTCACATGGAAAACGCGTGACAAGGGACAATAGGAAAAATCCAGAATATCGTGTCGTTGCCGCGATAAGGAAAAAACTGCGGACAGACACAAACTGTCCCGCAGTTTGGACTCTATCGTGTCGGTGCCCCGTTAAGCTCTCTACGTAGTATCAGCCTTGCATCATTGTTTTCTAGTGTTTGTTTAGTTTATTGGCGTCATTCAAGTGTATTTTTTAGTTTTATTCAGCTGCTACAAAACACCTGAGAAAAGAACTAAGTGGGCACTAATTAAACACAATTGAAATACGATTTATCTCAAAATAATTGGCTATTTTTGTCGTCTTTTTTATTTACAACTTAAATCTTTCTCTTACTGGGCTGTATTATTTGTCGCAAGCGAAAAATCGTTGTTTAGATATGTCTTTTAGATATGTCTACATGTGGCAAGTCTAAGTGGAGGCGTTCATGCAGCTGCATGTAAGCATTAACTTTAAATGGCACCCTGGAACTGCAAACACTCATGCCCTGTCCGCACTATGTCGGAGAAATATGAAAAGGATGTTAATCACTCCCAGGGGCGGGAGAGAAGCTATTAAGAAAACACATGTGTACGGAAGACCTAAAGGCCTAAAAACAAAGCTGTGTTTTCAAATATCTCAAGCAAAGTGTGGACGAGGCCTCAGTATAGTTGTTTATTAAGTCTTACAAGTCAAACCTGAAGATCAGATTTGCTAAAATTTTGCACTGGTCGGATCAGATAAGATCAAAATCTCCGGTGATATCACAAATTGTTCTTGCAGACAGTCTGGTTGGTGGTTTCCACTGGAGTGCCAACAGCCTCATACCAAGAGTCTTTGTTCCCCTTGACTAGCATGCGGGAAGCAATGCCACCCTAGAGAGATCCCATTTGAAGTATCAAACTATCAGACTTCCGGGACGTTTAAATTGTGCCTAAATTGTGATGTGTATGTGTGCGTATGTGTGTCCGACCTACATTATCCTAAACAAATTGAAATACTGGCTGCCTGCCCCTTTTAACTTTTTAGTTATTTCAGGCAGCCAGACCCCCTATATCTATCTCTATCTATTTGAATAATTTATCTGCATGTCAGTAAGTTTATGGGGTAAATAAATTGTTGTTGTTGTTTGTTGTTGTCATAAACACGTGGCTCAATCAATTGCAAGTCACTTGTGTTTTTCTTTAGCATGTGAGGGCACATGTTTTTTTCTGCACTTGTTTCCTGCGCAAAAAAAAAAGAACAAGAGCCAAAACAACCGGATGTTCTCGCAGGCTAGTTTTTTTTTCCAATCATTTTCATTGTTTTTAAAGCCAATGAAACTTAGAGCTGCAATAGAACTAGATACTCTGTACTGTGGATACTCTAGGCAACTTGTTCATTCTATATTCTTTGCCATTGGCATACCTACATTGGTTACATGAGCTGGAAGTCTTGTCTTTTTACTTAACTTGTCTTTTTACTTAACTTCCCTCAACAAAGGAAAATAATCCTCGTTTCCTCGTCGCCTTGTTGCAACTTGGAATGGAAATGTCGCCTAGATTTTGCATTTCACGGAATGTTTACATCGGAAACTTCCATCAAAAATGTCTTGAACATGGCCTTGTACAATTCTTATAAGCAGAAGATGACAATGCCAGTTTGCAACAAAACGTAAAAGTAGTTTCTGTTTATCTCATTTGAATAAGAGAGAATAATTAATGTTTTCATTAAGACAGTATTGCCTTGATTTTTCAATATTTCCAATGCTCATTTTTCAACCACATTTGCTGCCAACTATTTCTTGGTGAACCAGAAACAAAAATGAAAAATGTTTAGAACACATGACATCGCCCACCCTTCTCAATGTAGAAGCATGATCGTTTGAATTGTAATGCCTTCCTATCCAACTATTTAATTACTGTTTGTCTTTGGTTTGTTATAAGTGAACACCGAATTACTCCTCCTACTCTTAACATGAAAATCAACAACAGTATTCCCAAAACCATAAGCATAATCCAAACTTTTAATCCATTTGTTCCCTTCACGAGTTTGCTCACAGAGCACGTTGATTTGTTATTTGTAAGTGTATTTTCACTTTCTGTTGCTGCTGGCATGGGTTTGTACTACATGTTTATTTTCTCCAATGTTTTACTTTTGTGTTGAAGTATGTAAATGTAAAAAGGTAGGTGTGTGTGCAGTTAAGGTATACTCCACATAATAATTACAATATTTTAACAAATAACCTTCCTCATCAGGGATGTTCTAAGAAACTTAAAATTAGATGAAACCAGAACATAAAATCTTCAATGGTACATGTAGATGGACCCCTCTCATTGTCACCTTTGTGTGCTTTCTGTGGCTATAACTTTCCCTTTCACTCTGCTTGCATAATTTATATTAAATACACATGTACAATCTCAACAGATTAAAAATCCTATAAAGAGTTCTTAAGTTCAACTTTCAATTTTGCTTAAAATTATGAAGTACTGTACTGTCAGTTATTTAAATCAGATAACAAAGCATGGAATGGTACTATAAAGCTTAAAAGAACTTCAATCACTGTAAGTAACAGCGTTTTAAAGGGGAATTACAGAAACCTTGTTATTGGTCTCTCAGGAATTTATCAAATGAAACAGTTAATGCTTGTAATAGATCACATAAAAGTGATCTTAATTTACAAGGATTAACAAACGTAAAAATTCAGTCGCAGAAAACAAAAAAAAATACAAAGTATGGGTGTAGTAACAAGAATTCCTGCTCAATGACTTCATATACAGTTGTATTGTAATAATTATTTAACTTATTTACATTGTTAATGTTCTCAGCAATACTGGATTCTTAACAGTCCAATGCAGACAACTATTATTCTTTTGGTGGAGCAGATAGTTACTGCTTTAGGAGGAGAATTCAAGGTAATATAATTATTTATGATGATTCTTCTGAGCAGTTAAATAGTAACACAGATCGTTCTAATAGCAGTGTAGTGGAGTTAATAACTAAATATAAGCTGTTAATTTCTGTGCATTCTGTAGATCTACCTTCCTCAGATCATCCCTCAGATACTTAAAGTGTTTATGCATGACAATAGTCTACAAAGAAGTGTAACAACAAAGGTAGGTCAGTCCCTACATGTTATAAGTAACACAGATCTACTCTGATCTACACGTGCATACTAGTGAGTATAATCCGCATTTCACATGTATGAAAATAATTTTAACAATTACAAGAAGGCTTTTTGTCAAAAACTAAAAATTTTCCGAAATTCCTTTGTCTGTTACTTTTCATAAGAGACACGTTTGGTAGCAGTCTCCTTGCCCTGCTATAGTTCTTATTATGACTGACTGATAGTTGTCAATGCAACGTGTATTATTATAGCAGGGTAGCCTCAGGTAAAAAAAAAACGTTTTTGTGACCTGTAGCAAAAAAAAGAGTAAATGAAAATAAAAAAAATTAAAACCTTCAGTTTCAGTAACAAAAAATTGATATTTTGAAAAAAATTCAGGAAAAACTGATACTGTTAGACCGCTAATTTAGTACTATTGAAGGCTGGAAGAAACATGTCAGGTTAATGGGATCTCTATGTTTTTCTCCATGTAGAAAGCGAACTTTCTTTAAATGTATTGTGTTGTTCAAAGAAATGGGTGGCTATAACAATATGCTGGGGGCTGCTACTGTATCTGACATTTTGTATTTAGATGTTCAGAGAAATGTCATTTATATCAGGGAAAATGAAGGGAAAAGTCAAGGAATCCTGAAAATTGGTGTCTATGCAACAATGTGTAGTTTATTAAGAAAACTGAAAACAACTGTTTAGAACTCATACATTAGGTGTAAGGGAGCAATTTGCCATAATTGTATTCTTTTTACTCCACAGTTGTTAAATGCTCTTCAAATGTTTGGTTCGAGCCTGGATGATTACCTTCACCTTCTCGCACCTCCTGTAGTGAAACTCTTTGACTCTTCTGACATCCCACTTACCGTCAGAAAGTGAGTCAAGAATTGCTTCATTTTTGCTATCTATTTAATTATTGTAGTTGGGTGTGTTAGGGAACAATTATACGTGATTGTATTCGTGCCACAGTCTGACTTCTCTAAGGTTAGATCAAGCCCTTTTTACGTAGGGAGTTAATGATTAAAACATCCTTGAATAAGATAGTGCCAGTGTAAATGCTGTTTTTGAATAGTTTAATAGTTTATTTAAAAATCACATCGCAGCCCAAGGGCTGAATTAAGTAATTTGTACAGTGGTATAAGAAATATAATGTGTGACTATTTGAAAATGTACAGTCAGTAAAAATTGAAATATGAATGATTATAATTACAATAGGTTAAAAACGTTTCCATCCTTATACTAAAAATTTTAAAAAAGTAATCTAGGGTTTTTTTCGAAGACGCATTGCATTGGTGGGCAATTGGAAATATGAAAGTGTTATTAGTCCTGTTGGTATTGACACGGGGTAAAATGAAAGGGCAATTGCTCCGTAGAATATATTTCGCGTGATCCTTATGTGGCAGTAAACTGTTTAGCTTATGTTTAGCTTATTGACTCACAGTAGATTCACATGCACTGTGTACATTATCACATAAGCATTTGTTATAGGCAACCGGATGTGACAAACTTTATGTCTGTACCTGACCGAGCTGGTTAAATTCTGCCATATCATTCTGTAGTGATTTTTGTTACTCAGTATCAATATTGCTGTACCTTGTTATGGTTTCAGGTGTGCTTTGGAGACTCTCGATCGTCTTAGTGAGTCACTGGATCTCACAGACTTTGCATCACGGATTATTCATCCCATAATCAGGACTCTGGACACATGTCCTGAGCTGCGGAGCACAGCCATGGACACTCTGTGTTCTCTGGTGTTTCAGCTTGGAAAACAGTATTCTAATTTTATCCCAACAGTTCACAAGGTCAAGAAATGATTGTCATTGATTGAACTCATGTTTTGAACGTAAAATAGTCGTTTTGAACCTTCTTAGCATTAGCTGAAAGTAATTACCTTTACGTCTGACACTTGCAGGTCATCGTTAAACACCGCATTCAGCACCAACGCTATGACATTCTAATCTGCAAGATTGTCAAGGTTTGTCTTATTTGTTTCTATCAACTTGTGCAGCACTGTACAATGTAATTGGTTCACGTTTGTTTGCTTGTATTCTTCTAAGAGCCCATTTCTGCTGGATTGGGAGAATGAAGTGTTGTCGCGGCGACAGAAGGCGGGCCGAGGTAACTTGGCAGATGACTCGGCCACTAATGCTGCCATTGAAGCTGCAAGCATTAAGAAGCTGACATTCAAAGCGGATAGTCTTCAAAGGGTAATATATGTAGCGCGCCACATCGCCTTTGAAATTGTTTGCTTTTCTTGTTTATCTTTTACTTGAAGTACATACACATGTAAAGACCTACATGTGTATAATAGGAAGAAAAAGAGCATTTCATTCTAGAAATTGTTTTGCTGTAGAACAATCACGTTTGGTCAATGAACTCCAACCTATAGTGCATCACAAGATATTTGTCGTGTTGTACATGTATGTGATATCGTTGTGCCTCTGTTGAATGATGTGCAGTTTACAAAAAGGTTATTAGAGTGTTAAGTGTAAACCAAGAGATTTGAAAGCTTGTATTCTTTGCTTGTAGGCTTGGGGAGCGACAAGGTGTGTGTCAAAAGATGACTGGATGGAGTGGCTGAGACGACTGAGTGTAGAACTTCTGAAAGAGTCACCATCACCTGCCTTACGATCATGCTGGGCCACTGCACAGTCTTACCCTCCCCTTGCCAGGTAGACATGTTACACTATGGTGTACAATGTAGATTAACACTATACCTCTCACCATACATCACTGCTCCGCTCTTCAGGGACCTTTTCAATGTCGCATTTGTATCCTGTTGGTCAGAACTGCACGAGGAATTACAGAATGAGTTGGTGAAACATTTGGAGATGGCCCTGGAGTCTCAGATCCCAGAGATCACTCAAACTCTTCTAAATCTTGCAGAGTTCATGGAACACACAGAAAAGGTGAGACATCAAAACGAGGTCACTTTTCTCTGATTGTAACTGATGAGATATTTCAATTTGATGACGGTTCAAACTATTGGATATAAACAGAGTTCTTGCTGTTCGATCCCTTGTAACACCTGTGATCATTTGATTTAAGGGTGCACTGCCACTTAACAATGATCTGCTAGGCGAACAGGCCTCTAAATGTCGAGCGTATGCGAAGGCTCTGCATTACAAAGAGGAGGAATTCCACCGAGGTCCAACCACTGAGACTCTTGAAGCACTCATCAGGTGAAGAAAAACACCATATCTGTTATCACTGAGACTGACATAGTTAGGCCACACCATAGTCATGCAAAGATAAGTTTAAAGTTCAGACGTTGGTAAAAGGTTATTTTATTAAGATGATTGCCTTCCTGATTCAGTTGTCAGATTCCTTGACTGACAAAGTTTTGTTGCGCCTTAGTATTAACAACAAGCTGCAGCAGCCCCAGGCAGCTCATGGTGTGTTGGTATATGCCATGAAGAATCACGGAGCAGATGTGGTAAGCATACCAACTAACAGCAGATTGAAAAGGCGTGGAGACTGTGCGTGCGTATAAACATTAATTTATCTTGTCTGTTTAGAAAATCAAGGAGCGCTGGTATGAAAAACTTCATGACTGGGAACAGGCTTTGGAAGCTTATAACAAGAAACTGCTTCAGAACCCTGACGAAATCAACCTCGCTCTGGGGCGGATGAGATGCCTTGAAGCATTAGGAGAATGGTAACTAGCTTGTAATTGATTGAAGGTTTAAACTGCGGTTTAAAACACTTTAGTTTAGCGTGAATCTTCTCATAATCTTTCGTATTGGTAAATGGTATGTATAATTAATTTTACATTGAGTGTTTTGTTTTGGAGGTGACCCGTATCAGACCTTCTAATTTCTTCATGTCGTGAATTCAGCCATCAGACAAAAAACATGTAGATGTACCTGTTTATAACGGAAAAGTTTGGATTTCGAAACTAAAGGAAATTTGATTTTAGGTTCCTTTTAATTTGCTTTATTGAACGTTATTTTATGCTACTCTTTGTGATTAATTAGATGACGTTGTTTTCAGGGGCGAGCTTCACCAAGTAGCAGTCGAGAAGTGGCCAGTTGTTAGTGATGACATCAGACAACAGATGGCTAGAATGGCCGCTGTAGCTGCGTGGGGACTGGGTAAGGCTTTGTCAAATATCTAAGAGAGGGAAGAGAAGTAGTGGTGACTCTGATTATATTGTTGTTATTCTTGTAGGTAACTGGGACAGCATGGAAGAGTACACTTGCATGATTCCTCGCGAAACGCAGGATGGAGCGTTTTATAGGGCGGCTCTGGCCTTGCATCAAAACCATTTCCAGCAGGCACAAGCTGTGAGTCAACTGATTTTTATCAATGGCAGCGATAGACTGGCTTGTTTCCCAAAGCAGGAAGCCCTCCAGTGTAATTAATTTGACATACGTACATTTGTACACACGTACATGTCGCTAACAAAAGTTGATCTACTCCACTGATCAATGCCAATGAAATCCTTACAGTTTGATTCTTAGCTTGCTCATGTTTTGTACTAATTTTTTTTATTTCGTTTCATTTAA
>CM042749.1:39055475-39056480 GCA_022496165.2 Catalaphyllia jardinei
ATACCTATACCAGTTCTTGTAAATTAAATGTTTTTTTTTTTCATCTTTGTGTAGGCTTTGATCTATCCACTGACTGTGGCTTCAAAGTCAGCTAGTAGTGCTCGTCGCAATGCAGCTAATCAGATCCTAAAGAACATGGGTGAACACAGTCAACAGCTTGTACAGCAGGCAGTCATGGTATGTACGCTGCCTGAGCCTCTGAAAACACAGTTCATGATTCTTTCTTGAAGAAGCAATTTTAGGCGGTTGGTATGCCAGCTTCCCCTTGAGGCGGAAAAGGTGTTTCTTTGTGGGGCCTCAGGGTCTGCAACTGAAATAAGTTCTTTCTCGACACTGATTAGGCCGTGAAATCTTTAGATGAGTTCTCACGGTCGGGTGTTTTCTTCCCACTGTAAAGATTGTCAATCTGTCTTTTATCAGATAAAGTGTGCGAAACCAGGGTGAATGGACTTTTAGATGTCCTAAGAGCTACCAATTATAACAAGGTTTGTTTTTAGGTCAGTGATGAACTCATCCGAGTTGCCATCTTGTGGCACGAGTTGTGGCATGAAGGACTTGAAGAAGCATCAAGACTTTACTTCAGCGAAGGTAACGTGAAAGGAATGCTTGGTGCGTTAGAACCGCTGCATCAGATGATGGAGAGAGGACCACAGACCCTTAAAGAGACTTCATTTAACCAGGTACCGCTAAAGGATACAAAATATAGACGGCACACTCATCCCAACGGCAGATATGACCAAAATGAAATAATACGGAGCAAACGACTAAATTATTTTAAACAAAATTGCCCTATATTTCGGTTTACTATACAACCTTTGTCAGGGGCTGAGTGGAAAAAAAAACTATTTGAAAAGAAAACCGTTACAAATAAAAATTTAAGTAAAAATGCGTGACATTGATTGGTAGGCTATGAATAAATAAGTGTCAAACATCATTGGCGTGCTTTATCTCTTCTGGGGTTCGTATTGTGTGATCGTCCGGGTGAGAATAGTTCTGAAAAGAACT
>CM042749.1:39107937-39120013 GCA_022496165.2 Catalaphyllia jardinei
TTCACTCCTTACGGGAGATATGAACTCATTAAATTGACCTTGCTCCCAATGTGTGGCTTCATAGCTCAGTTGGTAGAGCATCGCACCGGTATCGCGGAGGTCATGGGTTCGAATCCCGTTAACGCCCTGATTTTTTTCAAGCTTCTTTCCAATTGCTTAAATTGGAAAATTTACTGCGAGGATCATACTTCACTTGAAAGTTGTTATTGTTGTCCTTTTGTATCATAAATTGTATAACTGACTTAACTGAGGTGTATGGTGTGTTGGGTTGCTTCCAACACTACGGTCCGTAACAACCTTCAGGTTATTTTTCGTCTCCTTAAAGCATTGATGAACCAGATTGATCCATGGACAATGTAGAGTTGCAGCCCGCACCTGCAATGTGGGCCGAATGTGGAGTGCTGCCGAGTTTTCCAATTCTGTTACGTTCCCTGGATGAACGAGCACCATTTACAATTGAAAACTTGCAGCATATCATCCCTTTCAACTTTTCCCTGAATCGCTCATTCAAAAGCGAATAGACAAAAGGATTGACAGCAGAATTAAACATGAACATCGTGTCGGCAATGGCGTACGAGGGAGAACCAAACGTGTAGATATCATAGTAGCTTAGAACGTAAACGAGTAAGCCAGTAATCCAACAGACTCCAAAGATAGCACTGACAGTAATCACACTTAGGGTAGCTCGCTTCCGCACTCTCAAAACTCCCCGAACAACGAAGTAAGAACTGCTCGAATAAGCACAGATCGTAGAACTACTTAATTAGGAATCAACTCATCTAATCCAGCTGTGACGTTTAAAATGCCCAACCAAAAATGGATTTAGTAAATACAAGGGAAATGGTTTCGAGAGCGAAGTTCGAATTAGCGGGATACAAACTTATATAGACTTGCATCAAGAATTGGTCATTTTCAAGTTATTTTTCGTGTCTGTTATAATTGAGGACTATCAAAACGGGCTTTGCTCAAATCTTGCCTCCGTTCTCCGAAAAAGAAGTAAAGTTAACACTAACTCAGAAAACAGTCCAATTTTTCTACCTATTTTTTCCCTTAGCGTGTGTTTTTCTATTTGTTCCGCGCATCAGATACCTTTATTAGCGAAAAAACCCTCGCCCTACTGGAGACTGCAATTTTGTTTGCGCTTTCGGGGCCTCAAAATGGAACCCATTCTGTTAAAGTTTCATACTCCTACTATTAATGCCCCAGCTTTTAACTTGTGGTTTAACGTATTTTTCCTAAGCTCTCACCCTTTGTCGATTGGCAAGCTCATTGCCATTATTCCTTTTGAACCACAACATACGTACGACTCTGGAGTATAAGCCAGTCATCACGATCAAGGGGATAAAAGACAATCCAACAAGCCAAGTGGTCTCATTGGCCGCGCCCATCCACTGTTCTGACCACATCCACTTGCAGTCGCCACTTTCCTTGTCGAAATTTGTAACCATAATCAATGGTATGTTTAAAGTCCATGCAAAGATCCAGCAACAAGGGATAATAATCTGACATCGACCAAAAATAAACCACATATTAACAAGAAAGTACAAATGAATGTGAATGGCACAGTTAAAAACATCAGTATAACACAGAAAACTAACCAATAAAAAAGTCCTCAAAAACTGTTCTACATATTCACCGTGTACAGGGGTACTGATCAGGAAACCATCTATGAGAACTTCTCTTAAAGGGACCTAAGGAATTTGATGTACGTATTTCCTCAGGAAGATTGTTTCGTAGAATAGCGCCACTGTAAAGTTATGTTTCAGGTAATCAGTTCTTGGTTTCGGGAGCATTAGCTTTTTCTTCGCGTTTCGAAAACGGTAATTCGGTGTTCTTGTAGGCTCAATTACCAGCCGCTGTTCGAGGGTAGACCAGACACGAGAGAGTGGTAGAAATCACTCCAGTGTACGCGATGACGTCATTATTTAAGAGCGAAAGTGCCTTTGGGAACACGTGAATGTTGTTGTTTAGCTGAGAAGCCATTTTGGAAATTTGTTTCCAGCGAATCTAAGGAAATCTATATAATCCTCGTCTGAGACAGCTGTAACCTGGAAGAAGAGCCTACGGAATCTTAAGGAAATACAGTCCAGTGTGAGAAATCTTGTACATGGTTCTCCCTAGCCGGATAGAAGCCGATTGAAACGAGTCTACAATCACGTCACATTGCCAGCGAGTGGTGAGTCAAGTCGGAATTGAATTTTCTGTGTTTCTTAAATGCCGAAGTGGCCGAAGAACTTTCCAGGAAGCGAAGACAGCGTGGAAGTCACAGGTCCTATGCAACCCGTATTATTTCGTCTGCTATCGAAGTCCTTGCCACTGGAGACGTTTCGCAATTCGCCAAGCACGCGGTCAAACTAAACCAACAAAGGGAAAGCCTTCAGCAGAAACAGATAACTCTTCGACAACTCGACGGAAATTCTAGCCCTTGTGAAGACGAAATCGAAACGGAGATAGAGCGAGCAGATTTGGTCGAGGAAAATATCCAGCTGGCTATAGCTAACATAGATAACGCCTTGTCATCAAATGCAAACGCAAATACCGTTGTTTTGAATCAATCGGCGCAATCGCCCGTGCAACCGAGCACGACAGCAAACACGTCGACAGAAGAAGGTCATGGCGAGAATAGTTCATCTCCTCCGAACTCTCCTTTATTGGATTTCTCAGCCTCTTCACCGGGGAAAACCCAGGTCAAACTACCAAAGTTGGAACTGAAGAAATTTAACGGCGATCATTGTAAGTGGATCTCTTTCTGGGATACTTTGGAGGCTTCAGTACATAAAAACGAAAATCTTTCGCCGATTGACAAGTTTAACTACTTGATTTCGCTACTCGAACGGTCAGCCGCTGAAGCAATTTCGGGGTTGACGCTAACAGCATCAAATTATGATGAAGCAATAGAAATTCTGAAGGGCAGATTCAGCAATAAGCAACAAATAATTAATCGTCACATGGAAATTTTGCTGAATCTTGACTCTGTAACATCTCATCATAACATGAGGAGCTTACGGAAGCTCCATGACACTGTTGAATCAAATGTCAGAAGTTTAAAGTCACTGGGAGTTCCTCGTGAATCATATGGTGGTTTACTTTCCCCCATCTTGATGATTAAGCTACCGCAGGAATTTCGTCTTGTTATTACTAGAGAAGTGGGAGATGACGACTGGCAACTGGACCAGCTGCTCGCAATCTTTAAGAGGTAACTAGAGGCAAGAGAAAGAGCTGGAGAAACCCCTGTTAATGGAAATCAGCCTCCTCCTCCTCCCAAGCTAAATAGGAGCGACAACAGGAAGGATCCAGGGACAACATACACCCTTCTTAATGGCAATGCTAATGGTCCAACCTGCACTTACTGTAGAGGAAACCACCCATCAAAGGATTGCAAGACAGTAACCGGTGTGCAAACTCGTAAAGATCTTTTGAAGAAGTATGGAAGATGTTTTGTGTGTCTTGGAAAAGATCACATAAGCCGCAACTGTCCATCAAAGTCCAAATGTCACAGTTGTAATGGCAAGCATCATGCCAGTATCTGTCAGACCAAGTTGAATGCTGTGACACCCACCTACCCTGCAACCGCAGTTTCTGCACCAGTTCCAACGCAGCAAGGCTTGACCGTGCAACCAGGAACCAATACTGTTGTCTGTTATTCAAATTCTTCAACGCCAGTGTTACTTCAGAAAGCTCAGGCTACTGTTTACAACCCTCAACTACCAGAGTGCAAGGTCAAGGCCAGAATAATCCATGACAGTGGCAGTCAGCGCAACTACTTGACAGACAACCTGAAGAACATTCTTCAATTGCCAGTGTTAGAGAGGAAACAAGTCTCAATCAAGACATTTGGATCCACAGACAAAAGATTGGCATTAGTAGAGGTTGCAGCACTTGGGATAGAGCTGACGGGGGAGCCTAACCTGTTGTTGTCACCCTTTACTGTGCCTTTGATTTGTCAACCATTGCAGGGCCAGCCTGTTAACCAAGTGGTGGATGACAATACCTGTTTCTCAGGACTAAGACTAGCTGATTACTGTGCTGAAGGGGAAACTCTCAATGTTGACATTCTGGTCGGTTCAGACTATTATTGGTGTGATTGGTCACACCCTCAGGCCCTGTCTCTTGCGGAAATCCAGGAGGTCAGCAAAGGAGCAATCTTGTGACAACCCGTGTCTTAAAGTGTGCCACTGAGCAAGTTCCTTATGAAGGTCTTGAAGGAGAGGTAAAGAAATTTTGGGACTTGGAGTCTCTGGGTATCAAGACTCCGAGCACCTATGAAGAGTTCTTGGAGAAACACACAGAGGAGACCACTATTAGGTCAATCTTCCATGGAAGGCTACACATCCACCACTCCCTGATAATTATGAGTTAAGCCAGCGAAGACTAAGCAGCTTGTTGCGTCGACTTCGCAAGGAGCTCGATGTCCTGAAGGAGCATGCCAATGTCATTAGAGAGCAAATTGTTGAAGTTGTCGACAGGGAGGCAAGACCAGAGTCTAACCGCATACATTACATCCCTCATCATGCTGTTATCAGGAGGGACAAGGTTGCGTGTCGTTTATGATGCCTCTGCAAAGTCAGTTGGAGCTTCACTTAATGAGTGTCTGCATGCCGGGTCCCCACTCGCACAGAACATCTTTGACATAATTTTGAGGTTCCGTGGTCACAGAATTGCTCTTGTCGGAGACATTGAGAAGGCTTTCTTAATAGTCCACATAGCTGAGAAGACAAGGATGTACTCCGGTTCCTGTGGATCGATGATATTGATAAGACCAAACCTGAAGTTGTTGTTTTGAGGTTTACAGGTGTTGTCTTCGGCGTGTCGTCGAGTCCATTTTTGCTGAAATTCACTATCAAGCATCACATAGCCCAATACGAACAGTGTGATCCTAACTTCATACGGAAATTCCTCGAGAGTATTCATGTCGATGATTTGACCTCAGGTGACAGCGGTGTGGATCGCACCTTCGAGCTCTATGTGAAGTCAAAATTGAGACTGAAGGAAGCAGGATTCAATCTTCGAAAGTTTGTCACCAATTCTGAAGAGCTGCGTGAAAGAATTGACAAGAATGAGAGATCAGCTTCCAGGAGCGAAGAAGTTCAGCCTAATGGTCATTAGGTTGCCGAGACACCACCACAAGATGTACACCAAGTTAAAGAGGAGGGCATGACCTACTCAAGGAGCATCCTGAGAACACCAGTTGTTGAAGACCCTTGCGAACAAAGGATTTTAGGAACTCTGTGGAACTTCCACAAGGACAATCTCATGTTTGATCTTACAGAAACTGCATCATTGGCAAGGAGGGTAGAGCCGACAAAGAGAAATGTGATCAGTTCAGTGTCCAAGTTCTATGATCCACTTGGTGTGATTTCCCCTATCGTTGTCCAATTTAAAATCCTTTTTCCAAGAGCTGTGCAAGGAAAAGAGGGACTGGGACGACCCACTGGAAGGTTCTTGCAAGTCAACCTGGATAAGACTAGTGGCGCAACTACAAGCCTCGAAACCCATCATCCTCCCCAGATGTTATTAAACTGAAATAGAAGGGGAGGTCATTGCGAACGAGCTTCACGGGTTCTGTGATGCCTCTGCTAGTGTCTACCTGCGTATTGTGACTACACATGGCAATTACATCACATTGGTAGCTTCAAAAACAAGAATAGCACCTCTCTCCAACCAGACCATACCACGCCTAGAATTGCTATCAGCCGTTGTTCTTGCTAGACTGATGCACAGCGTCAAAGAAGCCCTTACTTCTGAGATTAATATCAGCAGGTTGGTGTGTTGGACTGACTCAAAGGTAGCCTGGTATTGGATTGTACAGAGTACGAAGGAGTGGAAACAGTTTGTGCAGCACTGTGTTGATGAGATAAGAAAGTTGGTACCTACAGATTGCTGAAACCATTGTCCTGGACCAGACAACCCAGCGGACATTCTATCCAGGGAGATGGATTGTTGTGATTTGACAGTTGGTGCCTTATGGTGGAATGTTCCAAAATGGCTAGCTGATTTTGAGGGGCCTGACGAACCAAACAAGTTTGACGAGGAGTTGCTTCCTGAGGGGTGCCTTGCAGAAGTGAAGGCAAAGGAGCGAAAGGCAGAATTGGCTGGAGACCTCTCTGCATTAACTGTGAACTATCAACCTGCCTCGCTGAATACCGCCATTGAGTGCAAAGCATTCAGTTGCCTTCAGTGCCTCCTACGAGTTACTGCTCTGGTTTTCAAGTTTATCAAGCTTCTGAAGGCGAAACATAGAGGAGCCAATAAAACGTCGGAGGTAACAAATGCAGACATGGAGGCTTAACTGTGTTGGATAAGGGAGGTACAGTGATCACCGAAAGACAATAAGAACATCAAATCATGGAGACAGCAGTGGAACTTGTTTCGAGATGAAAGAGGGGTCGTGAGATGCCAAGGGCGACTTGGAAACTCGGATCTGGTGAATTCTGCAAAGTACTCCATCTTGCTTGATAGCGGCATCATTTCACTACACTTGCTGTTTGGAGCTGTCATAGGAGAGTTATGCATGGAGGCGTTAAGGAGACACTAGCTGAACTGAGATCAACTTTCTGGATTGTTCGAGCTCGTTACTTTGTCAGAAAGTTGCTGTTTGGTTGTACAGTTTGTAAGAAGTTTCAAGGGAAACCGTACAAGACACCACCACTTCCGCCTTTACCTGGTTGCAGAGTGAAGGAGGCCCCTGCATTTACCTACATCGGCTGGATTATCTAGGCCCTCTTTATGTGAGATCTACAAGTGAGAAAGACCGAAAGGTGTGGATATGTTTGTTTACATGTTGCGTAAAGAGAGCTGTACATTTTGAAGTCGCTCCAAACCTAACAGCTGCAGCATTTCTGAGATGCTTCAGGAGATACGTAGCTCGCAGGTAAATGACTTTCTTTGTGATATCGGATAACGCTAAAACCTTCAAGAGTGCCTCCAAGGAACTAGAGAAGATAATGAATGACCCTAGTGTGATCAGGTACTTCACCCAGGAGAGGATAAGGTGGTTATACATTTTGGAGAAGGCCCCATGGTTTTTAAGGAGGTTTCTATCAAAAGATTAGTAAAATCTCTGAAGAGTAGTCTCAACAAGACGATTGGTTGGGCCAAACTCACTCAGGACGAGCTTGCGACTGTCGTCGCAGAAGCTGAAATGATTTTAAATTGCCGACCTATCTCCTATGTTTCATCGGAGGATGTAGAGGAGCCCCTCACTCCCGCCCATCTTATCATTGGCCGAAGAATCAGTGCTCTTCCTGAGGTAGACAGCCATGTACATGAAGACTTTGGAATTTCCAGAATGACCTAAGTAGGAGAGAGAGACACCTCAACATGATTCTGGGTCATTTTTGGAAGAGATGGAGAGCAGAGTACCTACTTGAACTACGAAATGCCCACTGCCGAGTTAAGAGAGCGATGGGATCGAGTTTGGTCTCTGTGGGCGATCTGGTCTTGGTCCATGATGAAGGGCACCCGAGATCCCACTGGAAATCGGGTAAAATAGAACGGATCCTGACAAGCAAAGACGGTCAAGTTCGAGGTGCAGAGGTCAGAGTCCAGGGAAAGCAGTCCAAGAAACCCAGTCTCTTGAGAAGGCCACTACAGTTGTTGTACCCACTGGAGGTGAGCAGTGCTACCCATGAAACCTCTCAGCCGGAATCAGTACCAGAATTGTCAGAGCAGTCAGTGCGAGGGCTAATGAGAGAAAATCGAGAACGGCGCAAGACAGCAGTTGAAGGAGAACGAATGAGACGACAGTGGATTGCGGAATTACAAGATGAACATTGAACTATTAAGTTTACTATTGACACTGAACGCTGAACATTGTTGAGTTTTCATTTGCTCTTTTTCGCTAATTTAATGACAGTTTGTCTATTGAGGCAACTTTAATTAGTTGATTTAAACAATGAACTGTTGATCATTCTATCATGGTCAACCGGGGAGTGTACGCGATGACGTCATTGTTTAAGACCGAAAGTGCCTTTGGGAAAACGTAAATGTTATTGTTTAGCTAAGAAGCCATTTTGGAAATTTGTTTCGAGCGAATCTAAGGAAATCTATGTAATCCTCGTCCGAGACAGCCGTAACCTAGAAGTACAGCCTACGGAATCCTAAGGAAATACAGTCCAGTGAGAGAAATCTTGTACAGTCGAGTGTAGTGTTCATGGGGCAAACAAATTACAGAGATAAGCAGGGGCGAGATTATTAATGCACTTGTACATTAAATTAGCCTTTTGTTTAGCCCTTCTAACCGATAAATTGTCCCAACCAAGCGAGTTAGAAGAAATCTGGAACTAGTATCATAGCTAGATTGAGTAATAACTCTGATAGCACGATATTGAAGTTTTTGGAGTTTCTCACTAAGCTGTTGGGTAACGCCATCCCATACAGCGCTGCAATAATCAAAGTGTGGCTTGATAAGTCCTCTGTATATTTTAATTGCAGTGTGCAAATAAATGGCCTGACCCGCTTAGAGCACCTATATCAGAAGATACGTTTTGAGAGATTCCATGAGTGTGGGCCTTTCACGATAGATTTTCATAAATGATAAGCCTAAGAGAATTGCTTTGATGGCTTTGGTTTATTGTAGTCATTTAAGGACTGTAGTTTCTGCCTCGAGCTAATAACCATAAACTCTGTTTTGGCGACATCGAGAATTAGAATTAACAGTTATTACGAACCAAAAAGCTCCAACATCGAGATAATAAAATTGATGAACTAGTTAAAACTAGACATCCACCTTATTTTTGGACCACTCTGAAATCTCTTTCCAACCAAGTAGAAAGTTCACTTGATTCGACGGTTCCTATGCGCGAACTGTATCATCATTTTCAAAAATTACATTCAGAACCAAATGCAAATGTACTCAAGAAACAAGAAGTAATATTGAAAGAGTTAAAATACAAAAAAGACAACACTATCACAGCTTAATAGTCTAGATAAACCTTTCTCTGAGGAAGAAGTTAAACAATCAATTAAAAGGCTTAAAAATAAGAAAGCAGCTGGTCTTGATCGAATAAGAAACAATGTTGAAAAGTGGAGCTCATTGTTTGACCATTTCTCTAACGACATTATTCAACTTCATACTTAGCAAAGGAACCTACCCAGATTCATCGTCTACTGGGCTTATAAGTCCTATCTTCAAGTCAGGGAATAAATCTGATCCTTCAAATTATAGAGGCATTTGTGTTACTAGCTGCTTAGGCAAATTATTTTCCGCTGTCTTAAATAATAGATTACGTACTCACCTTCAAGACCACAATTTAATACATCCCTCTCAAATCGGTTTTCTTAAAGGTTTCGAAAATCTTGCTAAGAACGCTTATTGATAAATATGTGACTAATGCAAACAAGGGAAAATTATTCTGCTGCTTTGTAGATTTTAAACGCTTTCGACTCTATTTGGCATGATGGTCTGTCACACACACTATTATACAAAAGCATAGGTGGACAATTTTATCATTTAATTTCTGATATGTATTCAAAGACGAAATGTGCTGTAAAAAACGGTAACAAAAGAAGTTCCTTCTCCAACTACAACAGAGGAGTGCGACAAGGATGTATCTTTTCTCCTTTACACTTCAATTTGTATCTAGATAAATTTTCACGCTTGCTAGAATCTTCATGTCACACAGATTCAATTACTCTCCTCTTAACTGTGCACGTGCTGCTGGTCTTCAAAAGCAACTAAATATCCTCCACGATTATAGCAAAAAATGGCCACTAAAAATTAATCTTAAAAAGACAAAAACATTAATTTTTCAAAAACCGAATCACAAATCAACACGTGATAAGTTTTCTTTCTTTCTAAATCGAACTCCAATTGATAAGGCCTCACAGTATTCTTGGGTTTCACGTGACGTCACAAGCTTTGCTCAAATCAGTGTCCGCCATGTTGGTGTCCCTCGGGTGTCAAATTTATGCTAGTAATAGTCCAATAGTGAAGCTTCTATATTATCGCTGTATTATTTCGTCAATGACATGAATATCCAGAAAGAAACGATAAAAGTACCGGGAATTCATCTAAAGGTATCCCAGTGCTCTCTGAGTATGCCAAAAGCCTAGAGAGTCGGGTAAAGGAACGATATTCGCAAAAGATCTCGGTCATCGGGGTTGACCCCGCAAGGATACCAGCCGAGCAGTGCAGTCCAGAATGCTTGCCCCCCTGTGGAAGTCTCGGACTTTTTCAGTTACCTCGTTCTTGAGACCAGCTTCTACACCAACAAGCACTTCAAGGCGTTCAAGAGTCTGGAGGCGTTTAATCAAATGGTGTCGGGATTTGTAACCTCAGTTGTAGGCAAAGTCATCGCCGGCAAGTATGTCGTGAGAGCACGTGTACGGCATTCATAGCGTATGAATGATCCTTTAGTGAACATTTGGGTCATTTCCGAAAACGATGGGACTATTTTGTCAGCACATTGCTTGGGATGCAAAGCTGGACTGGCTGAGTCATGCTCACATATCGCGAGTGTTTTATTTTATTTAGAGGCAACTACGCGAATTCATGGCAATTCGCTTGCACTCAGGTAAAATGCTCCTGGATTTTACCGACATATGTCAATGAAGTGCCGTATGCGAGGGCTAAGGACATAGATTTTTCATCGGCTAAGAAGCTCAAAGAAAAGCTCGACCAGAAAAGCGAGGATCTACAACAGCCGCAAGCCTCAAACCATACAGCCACTTCTAGTTCTGGGACTGCATCAGCCGGCCCATCAGCGCCTCAGTGCGTGCGGCGCGCATCGGCGCCTTCGAAAGAGGAAATGGATCAGCTCTATGCGAAACTCAACCAGTGCAAAATTAAAGCAGTAGCTTTAAGTTTAATCGATCCTTTTGCTGAGCAATTTATGGACCAAAGCCGCTCCGTTCCGGTAGTTTCAGAGCTGTTTCATACAGATAATTTGAGCCTTGGCTATTCGGAACTGTTGGCGAAATGCATTCAAGTACAGCTAAACATTTTCGCAGAGCAAATCAAGCTGGTCGAGGAATCCACCAGGGCTCAGTCAAAAGGTACGGGCTTTTTTAAGCATCGTGCTGGAAGAATTGGCGTTTCCATTAGTGGCGCTGTTTTTCACACAAACTTATCACTTCCCTCGCAAAGCCTTATGAAAACGATTTGCTATCCTAGTCTGTACAACGGAACACCACCGCAGTCAAACATGGCTGTAAACACGAGGATTCTGGCATTCAGACCTATGAAACAGTCATGAAAAAGAGGTGAAGAAGTGTGGTTTATTTATCAAACAGGAATACCCATTTCTACATGCCACTCCAGATTTCCTCACTTCTTGTGATTGCTGTGGACTGGGGTGTGGGGAAGTGAAATGCCCTCTCTGTATCCAAGGTGCCAATTTTGATGATTATGCTGCTCTAAGGAACTCCTGTTTAGTTACTTAAGAGGTCACATAATTATTATTTTCAAGTTCAACAGCAGTTATTCACTCTGAAAGAGAGGAAGCATAATGACTTTATTGTTTATGCTATTGACAACAAGGACAATGCCCACTTTGTAATGGAAAGAATTTTACCTGATGCCCAGCATTGGGATAGAGTACTTCCAAAACTCAAGGCCTTCTGGAGAATTTGTGTACTTCCTGAAGTTTTAGGTCGCTGGTACACAAGAAGGTGCATAGTACAAGAAAAGGGGCCTTATGATGGTAGCATATGTTTTTGTAGAACAGTGCCTGATGGGGAAACAATTTCATGCAGTAATGAGGATTGCCCATATGGCAAGTTTCACCCATAATGCCTGTCTCTTACTAATGTGACAATACCTAAAAAGTGGTACTGCCCTCACTGCTCAAGATTACGGCAATTCAAGAGATATTCAAGGAAGCAAACTGCAGGCAAGGCGAAAGGCAAAGCATCAGTCTCAGCTGTCCCTTCACAAGCTTCTTTGTGTGATACTATTTGTATCTGCAAAGTGAAAGTTACTACTGCAGACAGACTTATACAATGTCATGGCTCGAACTGCAGTAATGGCAAGTTCTTTCACTTGCAATGCCTAGGGCTAAAGCGGATGCCAACCAATCATAAGACAACCTGGAGGTGCTATATATACCGCACAACAGTAAAGACTAATATAGCCCCT
>CM042750.1:0-5000 GCA_022496165.2 Catalaphyllia jardinei
CAAGGGAAGGCCGTGATGGGGCTTAATTCTGACCTTCTATGACTACTACAAAAGAATACGAAAATGGTGGCCATTTTGGAATAAGGTGTATACGCAAGCAGTTTAAGAGTTTGTCCACGAGAGGACCAGGAAGACGTAACACATGCCATCTCACCAATTTCTCTCAAACTTTCACATATGTTATTCAGGAGCCCAAAGCAGTTTGGCCTCCCGGTCAATCCCTGGAGTATTAGGGCTTTCACATCAAATCCCAGGGATAAAAACCCGAAATTAGCTCTGAAATTGCACTTCCAACAAATATTCCTCACACAATTTTTTGAATCATAAGCAATGAAAGGTCCAACGTTAGAGAGATTTGAAGTTATTCTCGCTAATGTACTAAAAATCCAGAGCTTTGTAGCGTGCGCTGTGGAGATGAATTTGGCCTGGACTTTAAATAGAACTGAGCGCTTAACCCTGTACTTTGATTCTGTGGAGAAATTGGGACGGAATTCGAGCAGGAGTGACAAAACCCTTTGAGCATATACAAATATATATTCATTTGAAAGGTCAATTGTGAGGATTTTTTTCCTTCGAACTAGGTAAACAAAAGATCTCTTCGATTACAAATCACGCAACCACGCTAAGCAAAGAATGTGAAATAAAATCTCTTACAACCCGGGCACTGAGCCAACTGTGAATCACGCAATCTCTATTGTTTCCAATCTTAATCGTTTCAGGACAATGTTTTCTCGCAAAACGTTGTTGCTAAATATTGCGTAATGTTTTTGTGAGCTCTAAAGAGTTAAAAGAGCGCGGTTTTAAGTTCTTTAATCTTCTTGTTTCCTATTGCATGCTTTCTTTACACATTATTACCTTCCCCCAGGGATACGTTGGAGCTCTTAGGTCAAATATTAACAAAACGAAACATCTGATATTGATTTAACACAAGTTTGTTTAATTTTGATACACACAAAGGGTTAAAAGTGACGCCTGCTGGTTTTTGCTCATAAAAAATAATAAAAAAAGAGAGGCGGCGCTAAAAAATGAAGCGGGCGGGGACGAGAAACGTGTGTTTTTTTTTACTTGGCCTAAGAACCTCGACTCAGGAGGCAATTGTGGAGGTCTGAAGTTTGAAAATCGCTTGCTTATAATTTTGGCTTGGGCATACTATAAAATCTTGATGTGGCCTGAAGTTTGAAAATCGCTGGCTATTTTACACCGACATCTCAGCAGATTCAAATGGAAAGTTTTGGTGGATCAACGAGAGGAATGTCTGACTGCCGGGTTTTTAGTTTTTGAAAAACTGTGCCCGTGAGTTACACAAAGTTTGTACAATTTGTACAAAACCAAAACATTGTAAAACTCGCTTCGTGTTTCCCACCAAAGCTTGAAATGCTGAAATACTCTGGGGAGGTTTCACGGATCATTTTATAGTGGATATTGAATGTATTTATTCATGAATGTTTGACTGCCAGGTTTCTAGGTTTTTGAAGAACCGTGCCCGTGAGTCGAGGTTCTTATAGTAATTAGTATGCCGAAGCCAAGAGAATTCGTTCACAACAAAACCGAAACACTTTTTAGAATCGCTTTGCATTTCTAAACAAATATCGAATACTCTCACAGGGCTCACACTCCAATTTCTGTAGAAATTATTCTCTGAGAGTTGACACCGGGGTCAGTGTACGATTTTTAAAGTGTCGAAACATCGAGATTTTATAGTATGCCCAAGCTTGAACATTTGCTCAACTACCAAAATTAAGTGAAATCACTTGACATTTCTAAACAAAGATCTACAGTTTAAAGAAGGATTGGATGAGTTTTTCCGTGGAAATTCTAGAATAATTTTAGAATTCTGGGTATGGAATTGGCTGAAGTTAAATCACTTGACGCTTAGCTTAAGTAAATCTAAATTCATGATTATTGGTAGCAGTCAACGACAGAATAAGATTGATTCTATTTCATTTAAGGTTGATGATATGGATCTTGATGAAGTAAGTTCGTTTAAATACTTAGGTATTGTTATCAATAATCGTTTAACCTGGCAAGATCATGTTGATCAAATGCTTTCTAAGATAAACAAGAAGCTAGGTCTACTTAAACGTATTCGTTACTGCCTTCCTTTATATGCTAGATTGCTGTTTTTTAACATCTATGTTTTGCCATTGTTTGACTATGCAGATATCGTATGGGGGGATAGGGGTAATTCCACTCTTATGCTGCAACTTCAATCTTTACACAACAAAGCTGCCAAAATAATTTTAGATTTGCCTATTGGATCGTCTGCTAGTGAGGCCCTGAATAAACTGAAATGGAAATCTCTCGCAAGACGTAGGGCCGAGCATAGGGCAACTTTTATTTATAAATGTTTAAGTAACTTATTTTTACCTTGTTTTAATATAGAATTCAATAAAGATAAACATGATTATAATACTAGATGTAAAAACAATATTCGTAAGAGTGCATCTAGTAGAATCTGGGGGCATTGGACCTCGACAAATTTTGCCGCAAACGATTGGAATAAATTAGACCTTTCAATCAGACAAAGCCCATCATTAGATAGTTTTAAAAGAGAGTTAAGAAATGTAAATAGTCTCTAGTCTAATTTTTATATATCTATATTTTAGTCTATATTTTCCTTTTTGTTCTATTTTAATTTTCGAGGACTCTCTTGTAAATCACTTATCAGTGAAATTGATATCCTCAATAAAGATTATTATTATTATGGAGTATTTTGAAAACACTTCCCGACTGCCGGGTATCTAGGCACTAGCTATCTTTTAGGGGTATAAAGAAGCTCAGGCATAAGACATCAGACATAAGTCAAGAAAATTTGCTTGTTGCAATTTGTTGTTGCATGTTGCTGGTTAATAATTTTAATCACTGCTGTGACCAGAGTATCAATCTAATTTGGAAACAGTAATGCTAGGAAAACCTTTCTAACTACTACCCTAGGCCCCATCCAGTAATCTGTAAACACCTTTGAAGAATATAAAAGGTTTCAAATATGTTGTATGCAGCTTATCAATACAAGTAGACATACAAAGAGCAAATTCTATCAACATGGCTTTATTATCATTGCCAACATTGATCAAAGACAAGGTTGGGAATGATTGAATAATACGAATGTTTACAAGATTGTAATACATTATATAGTTATTACTGACTAGATCAAAGAATACTACTTTGGAATATTAATTCTTATTTACCTTCTCTGAGTAACTAATAAGTTCTGTTGGAATGTTATCACATATAAACCTTATTTTTGAGGTTGCCTTGGCTTGTGGAATGTACTAAAAGATATACAGCAGCTTTATAAATGTTTTATTGACCCCTTTCAGTGCCAAGCTGATTCATCAAGATGGCAATTTATCTACAGTAAACAATAAGCGAGTAGTACCTATATCCTCCAATCTCCCTTCTTGCTAACCAATGATCATACCCTCCCTCCCTTCTTGTTTCCCCCCAAAAATATGCCTGATCACAGGTTTACCTTCTTGCATGGGAACCTGGCAAGACAGGGCAATAAAGTCAAATTGTTCTTTATTCATTTGTAAATTTGTGCATTTCTTTTTTAGAAAAATTTTACTGAACATTTATATACATAAATGAGCTCCTTCACCTGTTCTCTTGTGCACTACTTAAACAAAATTTGAAATAAGGCCCCCTCTTATAGAAAAACTAAGACAGTAAGGAATGTAAGTGTTTGGACACAATAAACAGGAACCATTTCCTCTGGCCAGGTACTGAGAGAAAATCACCATAGTTCAATACAGTAAACTTATTTTACATTTGAATCTCAAACATAGCACTAGCCGTATGTTTGATACTAATAACATTTCTGCAGGAAGTCATGTGCATTGTATCAATATGTATTTAATGCCTGCAGGCTGGCTCAAAAATTACGTTGACACCATCCAGACAGCAAATGCATTTGACAACAGAAATGCCATATGCTATAATCTACGAAATTCACAAGAAATTAAGAATATTTTCAACCTAAACTGGGCAGAAAAATAAAAATATCTAATTCAGCCTCGGCCAGAAAAACAGTATTAGAAAAAAGAGTGCATTTGAAATAAGACTTGAAGTAAACCTAAACCTAATACAGACAAAAGGCCTATATTTAAGGAATACGCGTCCAAGAAAATAGAAGCGATTTCCGTATAAAAGAACAAAGCTCATGATCAGTAACGCTTCAAGCTCTTCTTTGTTTCCGTACGCAGAAAAACTAATTGCACATGAATATAGAACAACAAAAACAGCATATAAGGCCACATGTGACGAGCTGTAGCTCGCTAGCTATCGGCCGTTCTGTACTTCAACAAAAGCTTAAGTTTACATGCTCAATGTATGCTTGTTATGTATATTTTCCCGACCTTATGGTATAGGTTACATCTTTTAAATTAAAATCTAACGGAAAAGATTCACCTTTCGAATCGTTAATAGCAGTCTGATTCAACATCGCTTGAACTGAACTGCAATTCAACCTCCAAAAAGATCTTTTTCGTATAAACACTCGCTACGTCCGCCATATTTCTTTAGGATGTATTTCAGGTATTTAAACCAATCAGCGTGTTCGTATGAATGGGCCAATCAACAAGGGTGTTTGTTCAGCATTGCCGACGATCCGCCATTTTGAAAACCGTCGAGGAGAAGGCCCTGGGGACGAGATTGTGCCGCCCGCAAACATCCGTTGCGAATACGTGCGTTATATATGACGAAATGAAAAATTAACATGGCTTCTCGTTTAGGCACGCGGCCATTCGAATATAAGGTTGGCGAAATTTCTCAAGCGCTCCTCGCGAAAAATCGTACAAAAAAAACTGGCCACTACGGAAATGAAAAGCTTGATGTATTGTTCAGTTCCGCAAGATCAGTCCAACCTCAATTTGTGCCAATTACTTCAAAGGTAAGAGGGCATGTTTTAGAGACTTCAATTCATGCATGCGAGATTTATATTATAGCTAACTATTCTTGGTTTTTACGTGTCGTCAGAAAAAAACTGAAATGAAAAATGT
>CM042750.1:10000-26418 GCA_022496165.2 Catalaphyllia jardinei
ATTTGCAAAAAGAATGGAGAAAAAGCTTTTTTATTTTTACGATAAAAAGAAAAACTGTTTTTAAATCTCATTAAACCTCTTACACTTCTAATTAAAATTCACCGCCAGTTGCCACATGCAATGCAAATTGCGGTGTGGTATTTTATTTGTGTACGTGAACTGTTCTTGATTTGGTTGTTTCTTCGTAAGTTGGCTTTCGTTCTTGTCAAATTTTCTTTATGTCAGGATGAAAATCTGCAAGAAAACTTCTTGCCCATTTTCGTCTCTGAAGAAGCCGAAGAGGCGAAAATCTGGTGGAGCCAGAAAGTTCAGCGTGGAATAAGATCTTTGGCTCCTGATCTGACAGATCTGAGCGACCGTGGGTCGCATTGCTTTTAACCAAGAAGGATGGTTGAATGAACTCGAGGACACTAGTCCCGCCATTAAAGCTGAAGGTCAAAATACAACAAGTGCTAGTCGCACAAAATTGCTGGAGAACAGAAGCATTTCTGAAACTTCCACGGCGAGAGAGTCAAGCATTGATGTAGATGTAGACGATGTCGACCTCGAGATTATCTCTTTTTGGCTTCACGAGGCATGGTTTCAAAAATGTCTGGAGGACAAGTAAGTCTAAACTCTAACAACATAATACCAATGCCGCTGACGAAATCTTCTTAAGGAAAAGAAATAATCTTGGCAGTTTAAATACAAAACTGTTTAAAGCTCTTAGTAGTTTTTGGCTTCTCTTTTACTGCAATGTAGATGCAGGGCGCGACAAAAGTGCTGTCCGATAGCCCGGGACTAGTGGAATGACTTGTCAGGCTAGCGTTTTCTTATCGCAGCTTCCCCAATGTGCAAACATCACCGTTCCTCTGTTCTGATGATGATAAATTGAGCTTTTATACCAAAAGCTCCTGAGGGAAAAGGACAACATTATGAGGCCAAATTATCGTAGCATGACAACGTCTTGTGCCGCATTTTAGTTGGGTCCGTAACTAACGTCAAGAGCCACGGTTCAGTGGATTTTCTCCGAATTTTACGTGCATTTTGTTGGGAAAATCCAAATCCGGATTCTTGATTCTGTTTTAAGGTTGCCAACTCCTTATTAAAACAAAAAAAGGCCCACTTCATGTAAAATAAAAAACCAAGAAAACACTCGCTTGAAGAAAAGTTAGCAGACCTGGTGCTGTTATCGAGTTGCATGTTTGTTTTCATTTTTGATCGGATGCTAACGGTGCCAGGTCTGGAAGAGTTTGTTAGCTTGACGGGCTTTGAAGAGAATTTATTCAATATAATGTTGACAGACTTCAGATTACAGTGGTAGTTTAATTGACCAATCGCAACGTTCATGACATTCACAAAAATAACTGTGTTGTGATTTCCATAAATTTATAGTATTTTTCACCGTCGATGGGGTAAAATGTAAACATCGAAGGAACGAACCCATTCGAGTTCAGAGGTTATTTTTCCTTTATTATTTCGCCCATGTTTGAATGAAATTTTACTCTGAAGCAGTCATTTGCAATTTTTAAACAAATTCTGGTCTTATAAAGCGAAAAAATTGTCATACAGGTGCGTTAATTAACTGCATTGATTATATGCAAATTGCATTCTGGACGACGGCAGGGTTTCACAACTTCATGACATTTGACAGAAGCGCGGGTCGTAGAAGAGAGTTCTACACAAGGAAGAAAACAATTAATTACAATGCTACTGTGTTAACTTGCTGTTGAATGTGATTTTCCATAAAGCAAGATGTGGAGGAACGTTAATAAGTTGTGAAATTTTATTGTAACACTAATAATTGAAGTTGCAAAGAGAGTGGCCGACCGCCGGCCCGCGTTGTTTTTCTTTCACTTCAATAAAGTTACTTTTTCTCACCTACTTGCAAACTGATTTTTCTTATTGCACATGCGTGGGTCGATGCGTGGGAAAGTCTCCTTGCAAGCTCTCTCAATAGCCTAGCCTGCATGTTGTTTGGAGTGTGTTCAGTGCAGATGAAGATGGATTGTGAGTTTCAAAAATAAAACTGGTCGTTTCTGTTACATTGTTTAATTTGAGGGTAAAGTTAAAATGAATATCACATTCAAGAATCAAAATGTACGAAGAATTAGTTTATATCTATGCTTTGCATCATTACTTGTATTTTGCATAATTAAATAAATATAATTATTCTCTATAAACAATTTAATTTCGGACTAGTAATCTCAAGTAACAGCTTGCCCGAAGAGCAACCTTATCTTTTCATTTTCGTCTCACCCTGACAACTTTCGTCTCACCCTGACAACCTGTTTATTTCAAGTTGTCATGATCCATTGTTGTGGTAAACTGACCCATGCCGACATCTGTCAGTGCGGAGGGGATTTTAACACCTAATCATACCAATCTCATAAAAGGTTTTTCGTCTTTTTCTTGACAAAATAAAACTGCATACAAGGATGAAAATTTTTAGTTCACTTACGTGTGTCTTCCAACAGAATTGGCTGAAAATTGGCAGGTATGTTCCAGGTTACCTCCTTCGAAAATGGGTGTCGGCTTTGTTTAATTTCGGTTTCATTTCAGAGTTATGGCCTCTTTAGTAACAGGAAACACCCGCGTTCAGAATATCAAACTTTGGGAGGGTGTAGAAAGAAAACTAAACGACATCTGGAAAATCGGCGACACCCTTTTTGAGGGTGATGTGTGAGAAAACATTTCCGATGTTTGTCGTGCTGCTCTGATAATTCATGCGCAGAAGCGAACCAATTTACGCAAAGCAGTGTTTCTGGGTATTTCTTTTTATATCACTGCGACAATGACTTTTTAGAAAATAGATTTTTAAAAATACGACTGTATTCTATAGCTATTAAGCTTTCAGAAAATGTATAGGTTGATGGGGTTTTCTTTCAAAGCGCCAGTGTAAGAGCACGATTTCCAAACACTGTCAATCCACCTATCATGATACCTTAAAAACAAATTGATGTCAGTTTTTAATCCGTCTGTCCTGTTATTGACAATAAATTTTGTTTTACCATTGTCAAAGTAAAGTAGCCTCATGGAGCCACAGCTACTTTGACAATGTTATGACAAAATTTTTGATCAGTAACAAGACAGAGATGCATTTAAATGAGACATGGCACTGGAGACAAGAACGGAGTAATAATAAATTATAGTAATAAAAATTTATTTCAAGTCAAAAAATACAATCATGGAAAATGTTTGCATAATCTTCCAAGCCAGCTGCTTAACATATAAAAATGCTCTACTAAAGAAAATGAAAACAAAAGAAATAAGAATATAATATATAATTTATACTAAATCTTTATGACAGCATTAATTAACAAAAAGGATAGAAAAATTCTATACCTAAGACAGACCTAAAGATCAATTAATCATAATGTTAAGTGTATCAAGCTAATGATGCTAGAACAAAGTAAATAAATGTAGTCTAGCTAGATGTTGTCTATAATATGTTATGATGTAAAAGAGGAAGTATGTAATGTTGACATGTGATCCTGCAAGTTCATGTATCTTCATTTTAAATGCTTGCACATTTACAAATCTAATTTAGTTCAAACAGGTTAGCTGACAGAAAGCAGTCTCTGGAGCTATCCCATTAGTGCACTTCTGCACTAATACCAATTGAAATAAGTTGACATGTATGAGTGACATGATTTTCTCTATGCTTTGCATTTTAAATCTGCATTTTTAAATGTGAAGTACTGTATGTAAATATTTTAAACAATTGTTTTTAAGCAAATATGAAGGAATTCCATGCAAGAAAAAGGAAAAAACCAACAAGGTAAGCGTGTATAGATCTATATAATTTAGTGTCAATGCTTCTAACACAACAGACTGGTGATGTTTGGTGGAAAAGAGCTACTGGTACATGCAATATTTGAAGATTTGATTTAATTGCCCTTGATGCTAGCTGTACAATGACTTCAGATGTCTCTGGATTACATTTTATGAACAGAACATTTGGCAATATTTGGAATTATTAGTGAAAAAGACCACTTAATAAACAAAATGTGACAAAATAATAATATCCATGGATTCATCACTGTCATTCCCTACTCAGTACTGAAAACCTCACTCATATCCAATACAACCAATCCATAATGGGTTGCAAAAAGTAAATACTTTGTGACGGATCGTGACGGCTTGCTGGGTAGTTACGACCCGTCACAAATCTATGCCAACTGTCTCGACCATGACACCCGAAGTCATGTGGTAAAAAGGGATAGCAGAAGTGAAATTCACGTAGCACACATGTCCAATACACCCGATCCGTAACGGGTCGCAAAAGGGGTGACGCTTCGTGACGGAACGTGAGGCGTTGCCGACTGTCTCGGCCGTGACACCAGCAGTCATGTAGTAAAAAGGGATAGCGGAAGTGAACTTCACACAGTGTACATGTACCCCTAAAAAAGTTAGCGGATAGTGATGATCTGAGGAAAGTCACCAAGTTGGCGTGGACCACGACGATCCGAGACGGCTTGTGATGAACAGTCGCAGCCGTGAAGTAACCATGCACGCTGATGATGAGTCCAACCCAAATAAACAAGCAAAAAAAGCTAGGTGTGTGAATACTTCTCGTTCTAAAAAAAAAGGCACCCACAAACATAACGAAACCCCCAAACACTCAAGCAGCCAACACAAATACACAAAATCAGGCGAATGAAGTGTGAATATTTCTCGTTCTAAAAAAAGGCAGCTACAAACATTTGCACACTTGTAAAGAGCGATGCACACTAATGATGGGACTTACACAAATAAACAGGCGAAAAAGGTGTTTGAATATTCCTCGTTCTAAAAAAAGCGCCCAAAAACAGAACGAAACCCCCAAACACTCAAGCGGCCAACACAAATACACCAATATACAGGTGAATGAAGTGTGGGAATATTTCTCGTTCTAAAAAAGGCGGCCACAAACATTCGCACAAGTGCAAAGAACGACGCACGCTAATAATGAGACTTGCACAAATAAACAGGCAAAAAAGTTGTGTGAATATTCTTCTGTTCCGAAGGCCAGACAAATGTTTCCAAACATTTTTTGAAAATTTCCGAAGATGTCCGAAGATTGCTGAAGACTTTCGAGGAAGACCCGAAGATGTTTCGATGATACACCAACGAATTTAAGTACAATTTAAGAGGCAAACTTGATATCAATGAAATCATCGATAAACTCACGTGTGAGATTATGGAAAATAAACCACTCGGGTCCCGGATGTAGTTTTTATGAATTTTACGAGTGGTATATTTGCCAGTAAAACACTCGTGTCTATATGATAAATTGTTTTATTATGAACGAAAAAATATTGAAGTCATGTTTTTGCTTTTTCACTGACTGCAAGCAACACAAAGCGTGCAAACTTGACATGATTACCCTTAGAAATCATGCACTGCGGTCATACATGACATGATTACCCGTGACCTTGGGTGTCCTTGACATGATTATTGTTAGTATAATCAGCTATGACGTCATGGGCGCTGATTTAAAAAATCACTGTACGTTTTCGGCAAATCAGAAAAGAGTTAGTGAGTTCAATGTATAATAATACATGTAATTGTAGAGAACTGGAACTAGAAAAGGACTGGCACTAGTAAAAAAGGATGATGCAATGAAAAATTAAAAGTGAGATGTAAGATCACGAGAAACGCCAACGATGGTTGTCAATAAAATAGTTATTTGCCGTTCATGGACGTGTGGTTTAACATAACACAGCAGCAGTTCAGAGAACAGACAAAATGTAATTATATACTTTTTAATTCCGTATCTTGTCTGTTGCTACGGCGGTGTATGTAAGAACGCGTACGAAAATAGCTTATAAATCTGTTAAATACTCCGTCTTTATTATATCTCTAAGTTAGTATGTGTGCTGTGATTGGTCAATTTAGCGGGCCGTACTCTCCTGCATGGCCCGCTAAAATTTAAAGTTTTTGTTGCTGCCAAACTGTTGTGTGATTTATCACCAAATTTTCTTAACTTATATGGCAAGTAAAAGTTTAAATCTTTCTTTTACTCTAAATTGTGTACTAAAGTATGCTAATGATTTAAAAATGATTTCAAATTGACTCATTTTGCTTTCCACCTGCCTCAGAAATTTGAAGCCGTTCGTCTTGAATAAAATTGTTCCCGAACCCGTCAGACACACAATCGAGATATAATAAATATCTTACTAACCTCGTTTTCTCGGTCCGTACCGTAAGTTATGGATCCTCGTTTTTTCCCCTATGGCCCGCGCGCTTTGCGCTTCGGCCATAGATCGAAAGGGAAAAAACTTTGTCCGTAACTTACGGTACGGACCTCAAACTCGGTTAGTAAGAGGTATATAGTTTAGTGTCTGGTATGGTTCATTGCAACGTTTAGCCCAGAAATAAATGACAGAAGACTGTACTCTGTAAAATGATATTCTGTACCGACAACAAGGGTTTCAAAAAAACAAGCAAAATGTCATTATAGATTTTATAGTTGAACATCATGTGAACGTATTCAAGCAGCGCCAGTAAATAAGACAACGCTTGAACCAATGCACGACCGGCTTGTGCAAGGCTTTAATCAAACAGCCGTAAACAGTAGAATAACAATACAACTGAGCTGACACCACGCTGCTGCGACAGATAAAAGCATGCTCAACACAGGTACCGCTGACCGGTACTGGCACAGTCTTATCCACTGCAGCTTCAATAATGTTGTCCAATGCAGAAAATCTAATGCCTCGCGCATTAAAATAGAACAGAAATTACAACTCATAAGGCCTCACTGCCTGGGTAAAAAATGTTTGTTCCGCTCAAATAAGTTCATTAATGCTGGCAACTAGGAAACATTCTCATCAAAGCTTACCAAATTACCAGGAAATTACTAATTTTCAACTCACTTGCCAGTAAGCACATCGTACCTCCTAAATGCTTAGAAGACTCAAATGCTCCTACCATTCAGCCTTCAAGTTACCATAGACCTAATTACCAAATTGAAGTAAACTCTATTTCAAATTCACAAAACACGTAAATTATGTTACTGTCAAATAACAGCCACAAACTAGTCAAATTCGACTAGTAATTGCCCAACTGCACGGTTACTATTCCAATATGGCGTAGCGCTAATTAAGATCCCCCAACAATTCCACTCCCTCCTCAGCACCGCCATGAATTAATGATATCTCTTGCGAACTATAGCTAACAAATGGTCACGAAACGTCACCATCTGTTATGGTTGTGATGGGTCGACACAATCCATCCCGATCAGAATGATCCGCTGACATCTTCACCCTCCCCCATAACACCATATCTATCGTGAACTGACAAACGGTCACCAATTGTCGCCATCCGTTGCAGTAGTGACGGGTCGTTGCGATCTGGACGATCTGCCGAAATTTTCACCACACAAGACCACCATATTTTCTAAGCCCACTGCGAACTGACAAACGGTCACAAACGTCACCATCCATAGTGACAGGTCATTGCAATCTCTCCTGTTGGGACGATCTGCCAACATTTTCAGTCTATCATGAACTGCCAAATGACAAATGGTCACGGAACGACACCACCATAACGATCTGCCCACATGTCCCAAACTGACGCAGAGGGACGAGCTGTCCCGATCCCTCACGGATCGAAACCAGTTTGGGTTGGGTCTACAAGTGCCCATGGGATCCTTTCTTGAACAATAGGTAGTAATCGAGCCTATTCCGTTATTTAAAAAAATAATATTGTAACGCACCTTTTTCATGCAAATATGATCAAAGTCATGTTCAGTTTTAAGTGTTATCTTTTAGGGGCATAATGAAGCTCAGGCAACGTCCACATAAGTCTCCCGTAGGAGTTAAATTCATATTTTCTGACAAGCATACCTTGCCTTTTCATATGAGAGCTCCTATCCCCCCCCCCAGGGTTTACAAATGTTTAACGGGAAGTGAAGGAGTGAAGAAGTGACAGAGTAAAATCGGCCCACCACTACAACTTGGAAAATAATAAATATTTTTAGCCATTATTCCTGCCATGTAAATTATGACATCTAAGTAACTTAGTTTTAGTGGGGAGGTTGAATCGCACATGAGCTTTTCAGTTTCTTTTCAGTCTCTCTGCCACATTATAATAATAATTATTGTAATATATTATGTGTAATATTTTCGCAAAGTTGAAGGTCAAATGCAACTAAATTTGGACAATTTTTGTTTTGTTGAAAATCCTTTTTAAAAATATCAGTCATACTAAGAGGAAGCAGAATCAACTCTCAAAATTAGGTTTTCCACAAACCATCGTGCTCAAGTTAAGAAGACATCCGATGGTTTCTGAGAGCTCTACGAAAATGAACCAGAAATAGCCGCGCCTAGATTGGAAACGAATATATGGTATTTGTGATGTCATATTTGGCGAGCTTGTTTTCTTGACCAGAAAAGATTCTGAAGCTTTCGAAAAATCTTTGAGTTTGTTTCAAGGATTTTCTGAGGTTTATTGACTAGCCAATGTGTAAAAGAGATGTCCAAATACAGCCATGAAAGTTCGAACCATTGGAATCAGGCAAAGATTTGGTCAAAATAAACCTGAGTGGATCAGACTCTTAACAAGATGGTGTATGATATCAACAACAAAAAAATCAACCACATGGATTGGTGAGCCTTTCTGAACTTGTTGAAAACTACTCTTCAAAGATTAGTAATAAAGTGAAGTGTTTGTGGACACTTCTCTTAAGGGCTGCGAAAAGAGGACTGGTATTATCATTTGTCTCATGATGAGGTCACTAGAGATGTAGATTTGCAATGCATCAACAACTCGGCCTGCTAGTCTTCGTCAGGCAATGAGGTCAACTGATGATTAGGCAGTACCATTTATATCACAAGGGGGCTTGTGATTAGTGCATTCAATCCTTTGTTCCAACGAAAAGTTGATGAGCAGTCAAAATTTACAATTATAGCATTATAGCATTTCTTACAGCAGGGCCATAGTGAGAAAAAAATTTGACTGAGGCAATGTCCACAGTTAAATTCTCTTCTTAAGTATTTAGCAACATATTACTTTCTACTATCAAAAAAGATTTAGCAGAAATGGAAACAAAAATGGACGAGGCTATTGCCTGAGTTTGCCTCATACTGGCCACAGCCCTGACTTAAGGTATTCAAGGGGAAATTCCTTGTCTTGACCCAGTAGAGTATCACTTAGGGTTACAAGTGAGAGTTGAAAAAAATACAGTTATACGTAGGCCTATCAATATCAGGTATGAAATCCTAGATAAAAGCACTGGATACCATTTTTAGCTTTTATTTGTAGGTCTGTTTTAGGATGGATTGGGGAGGATAGCATTTCTCAGCGATCAATAAAAGCTTGAGCCACATCTAGATTAGTCTCCTTCAGGGGCGGGTTGTTCAAAGCCCGATTAAGTTAAACCAGGGTTAGCAAGAATATTTATTTCAGTTTTGTAACTCTTTTTGGTTAGGTAATCTATTTATATTGTTTGCCCTTCAGTTTTGAGCTGTAGTAATCTCAAACTACACCAAACATTAGAGATGCTTCGGTTAAGGTTTAGTCCTGGGATTAACTGGCCCTGGCCTAATTAGCTCCTTCCAGACTAGTAACCACTCCCTTCTTCAGTCTCCTCCATAAGTGATTACTTCATTGCAGCAAACTATGACTAAGAACGAAAAAAATCCAGATTACTCTTGTAAAAATATGTTTTTATTTTGTTCAACTATTAAATGACAATGTTGGTGCTGAAAATCGAGGATGATTTAGGCTTTTCTGAAATTAAATCTCGAGCTTTAAATCTTATTTACAAATCACAATGGCGTGATCATTTTACAGAATCATCCAACCACTAATGTTTTATTTCAACTAGATTGAGTTTAGACAATTACATTAAGTATCTGAAAAGTTAAGCTTGATATAAGAAAACATAGCAATAGCTTTTATATACATCGACTTTACCTCACTTTCTGCTTGTCACAATATGGCTACCAAACAACATAATTCCTTGCTTGTAGAGAGTTTGTTCGTAGGGTGTTCGTAGTCAATACTTTGCGTTACAATTACGACATTTGGTCCAGCTTTTCTGTTTTTGTTTTTGGGCTTGAACTTGAAACCCATCTTAGCCATTTTTTTTTAACAACAACAACAACAACAACTTTATTAAACTAAATATAAGCCATTACAAAACACATTGCTCTAAGAGGTTCCTTCTGAAGAGTCTGCTAACAGCAAGAAGACAAGATGTAGCTATATGGCCAGATGATTCGAACAGGCAGTTAAAATCCCTTCTTCTATCAATACTATCCTCATTTTAATCAACGTGATCTATCCCCTACAACCTCCCCACAACCTTCCTCATCTTCTGAAGGGAGTAACAAGGCTCATTCCGTAGATTTTGAACGACTGCAACAATACACCCACCCTGTACAAAACACCAATGTTTGCTGTGTTTGCTCTCTGTTCTGAACAGAAAGCTCATCAATTATGACGCCACAAAATCCAGTTCCGACAATTTTCCAACGTTTCCATGAACCATTTTGTTTGTAAGGCGAAGAAAATGGCCCATTTTCAAGGTTGAATATCTCAGCGATGTTTAAACAAAATAATGTAAAACTTTGGATTATGATTGTTTGGACTATCATCTTTTATTTTAACTCAAAATCAAACTAGGCCCAATTTTTTTACATTTGACCTTTAAACAACCCTTTCAATCAATCTCCGAGGGTTATACACAAAAGTAAAACAGAATAAGCTATTTTTAAAAACTTAAATTTTGTTGTGTGGCAAAATAAATATTAATAAATAAACTATAGAAATAAAAATGTGCATATAATTTTTCAATTTTTACAGTGAATTGTAGTAAACTTGTCAGCCTCAGGTTACTATCTGGAACTGGATGAAATACCTTCTAATAGTAACTTACCGCAAAGAAAAAGATGTGCCAGTGATAATTTATGATATGACCAATCACATAATTTTTTTTTGCTTTAAGCAATGATGTAGATGAAGGCATTCTATTCAAGAAGTCTACAATGAAAAACAGAAAATCTGACAAACTTGAAGAGGATCTAGAGAGACTTGCCAGGACAATCTTTGTTGGAAATCTTCCCGTGGCATTTACCAGAAAAGTAAGGAAACATTTCCATTTGATGTCAGTGTGTGTTTAAAAAATCAATACTCTGTAATTAATTTTTAAAGTGCAGAGGGTGGGGACAATCATTCTTAAAGATCGTAAGTGATATTTATAGTGAATCTGCATAATGGAAAAATGGTGTTTGAGGGACAGCATGTCACCACCATCAAATGCAAATTACTACAAGATTGGTACTGTTTTGAAATATATAATTATACAAAATAATATAATATATGTTATTTGCTCGCTGGGTGGTCCATATAGTGAAGAACTGTGACAGAGGTCTTGAGCAGTATCATGCCCGAGGTCACAGTTTTTCGCTATATAACAGATACATGTAACATGTTTATTTTTTTCCTGTCGTAAGGAAGGCAGCATGGCCGAATGGTTTAGGGCACTGGTGTTGTAATCCAAAGGTCCTGGCTTCAAGGCCTCCACCCTGTTACTAGTGGGATTTGTTTCTCGGCAGTCCCGAGTTCAAATCCTCAGTCACGCTTTGTAAATAACCTCCTGCCAGTTGGGAATTTTAAATATGTTACATTTATTTGAAATATTTGTTTCCTTTGTTTTAGTGGCATGCCTACAAACTAGCTTACATTGTATGCTTAGTACTAAGCTAAGGGCATGTCCATGATAAATAAGATTTACATTTTTTTATATTTTTGCAATCAGTTTCAATTACAAAATTGTTTTTTATGCAACTTTCTCACTGAATCTGCTGTCTTGTAACGATTTGTAGAAAATCTTGAAGTTTGTAAAAACTGAGTAACTCAGAAACTAGACAAAGAGAGATTTTAATTAGTAAAGAACAGATTTATTTCATCAAAGTACTTTATGTTAGTTGTATTTACCAGTTAAGTCCTCCAAAAGTGTTTCTTTCTGGTGTGAAATTCCCTGCGAAGTTTGAAGTTGTACTACGAAAACCATCATTGTGAATCACTTGAGAACAGACTTTTCAACAGTAACCATAAATTTAATAGCAGAAAGTGAGGAAATTTGTGATTGAAGTGTATTCAGCAGACATTCTCTTAACTACAGAAATGATCAGAGAGGTGAACAGTTTCACTGGGATGGAGTCTGTTTGTCATTGTGTCAGGTTAATTTAATTGCCCCCGTAGGGCGAATCAATCCCGATTTGAAGAAACTAGGCGCGAATGGCGGTCTTAGTTAATTTTTCTGTAAGCTCGCAAGGCAACTCTGGGTAATTCTTGCAGTCACGAGGACGAGGAGAGATGTCGCGTACGCGAGGATACGGGAGGGAGGTTGTTGCGCTGACATTTGCAAAGTTATTGTTCCATTTCAAAGTTGTTGAATGTACAGTTCTTCATAATTATGAAAGTAACTGACTAGAAAGTAATGAATAGTTTCATGAAATGTACTTTCCATTTAAAATGAACCTTTCCGATATTCTTGGTTTTCACGTGACATCATAAATACCGGTATTCTAAAATGTAAAATCGCAGAGTCCCTGAGTTTTCAGCTTTCTTTGGTTATTGAACATCCTAGATACATTTCCTTTTGAAGGTTTTCAGTTCGATATATAGCAACCTTCGTTTTTGTAGTAGGGCATTTGAAATTCGGTGTTTTCATGCCACAGGACATCAAGACGGCCGACAGAATGTGTCACGTATGTTTGAAAAAATACTTATTCAGTGGTTTTTAGCAATCTAAATTGTTGAGGTATTGTGAAAAGTGTTTATGTGAATAGCTGCTAGTTCAAAGGGGCAAACAGATCGATTTTTATAGCAGAAGTGAATTCCAGATGTTTTCATTGATTTCTGGCCGCCATTACTGTGTCCCTCTCCAGGACACAACTATGGCGTTTCCATACTGAGCTCTAAAAATTTGTGGTCACACTGAGTCATACAGAGGGTACTCACCAGATTGTCTCTGAATATTGTAGGTTGTTTGCTTACAAAAAGGCTTAAAAGGGGAGGTCAGGGGCACCCCAGGACCCCCTTGGCTACACCCTTGCTGCTTTACGTGCCTTGAGGCCTAGTGTGAAAAGTAAAAGGTCAAGTTTTCTTAGAGTTTACAGTCATGACTTAAAGTTGCCAGGGTAATGGAAAACAATATTATTTTTCATTGATTTTGTATAATTGTCAAGAAATAAATCTAAAATGTAAATAATACCACAAATTTTATCCACAAAAAGTTATTTTGTCGGATTATGCAACCAAAAATGTCATGTCTTATGGGGGGGGGGGGGCTGGAATTTTTAACCCCTATTTGGGGGGGGGTTAACTTTTTTTTGCCCAAATGGGAGGGGGGGGGTAATGGGTTTTTTCCCCACCATTTTTAAAAGCCCCAACCCCCCCCCCCCCCCCCCCCCCGTGTCCTTTTTGACCAGTCCCTTACTTAGTGTTAGGCATCCATTTTGTTGAGTTCAACTTTGCCATTTAATTCCCTTACTGCAAATTAAACAAGTTTTACAAATAATTTGAATAGTTTGTAATTAAAAAATTTAATTGTTTTTACTTTATAGAAGTTGAAACAGTTGTTTTCCATTTATGGTGATGTGGACAGTGTACGATTTCGCTCAGCAGTAAGTGCTTAAACTAAAAATTATATTACAGGTACTTTTAATTGTTTAAACCACTTGAATGTTATTTTTACACTGCCAAGTTTCAAAATAGCTACCATTAACATTGCTGGGCACCATTTTTTGGAGCCACCTGCTGTAGCTTTGATCCTAGACATGAGTGGTCAAATCTAACAGAAAGTTGTGAGCTCAAACAAAGTTAACAAAAGTTAATTTCAAAGTGAGCATATTTTGCACATTTTAAGTCAGTTTGTGGTGTATGAGCATATCAACACTAGGTACAATGCTGGATTACTAAAGAAAGGATGGTAAAGTGGGGCTTCAATAATTGACCTAGAAGACAGTACAGACCATTCATTAAAGTTATCTATGAGTAGAGTGAGGTTAGTGTAGATTTCTTGGGGGGGGGGGGGGCGGTACTGTAGAATGCTAAAAAATTATCAGTTTTTCAAATTTTCCACAGAAGGCAAAATTAGAATGTGATTGACTGAGACAAAGGACATTTTTTTCCTAATCACAAGAGCACTTTTGGTAATCAAGAGAGCATGATTTCTTGATGCTGATTGGCTGAGCTCACCTGTATTAAGTTGGATTCCCACCTAAGGACATTCACACCCATTGCTGCTGCACATCTCTATTGTGCATGCTATTCATTGGTCAGGCATGTGCCACGTCATTTTCAATGTTCAAAAACTCGACAAAATATAGAGCTGATGGCCTTTGTGTTACTTTGTGTACAAATAGTTTTGTTTGATGTTCGGTGGCCCCCACTTTTTTTGGCAGATCACTTCCTTTTCTGATTCTTTCCATTATTAATACTAAAAAACAGAAAAATTCTGTACGTGGGAAGTTTTAATTATTTCTCATATACTATTCAAATAGGGTTGAATCAGTACATGAATACAGGTGTGTGTGACTTAAAAGTTGTATTTTGTAAGGCTAATTCTACCTGATTTAATGACATATGTAGCAAAGATCTATCAAACAGGCCAGGTCTATATGTGCAGTGTTACACACACATAACTTAGATATGATTCTTCAACTTATATATTTGCCGATAGTAATGAATCGGGCCAGAATCACCTTTTGAGTGTTAGGAAATCCTAGAAATGCTATGGTCTGTGCTATGCCTTATCTCCAAAACGAGTTTGGTGAGCCCCGATTTTTTTACATTTTTAATCTAATTTTATCATTTTCTACCTGCAGTCAAAGTTTTAAAAAAGTCTGTATGTGGGAAGGTTTTGGCTGTGAATGTCCTTAAAATGGATTTTGGAAAGGAATTTCAGAAATGATTTAAACTTGGTTATTTCATCTTAATGTGGGAGAAAATTGACATGCAACAAGATGCAGTCTTTTGGAGGAAAATCAAAGGGATTTTTCCATCTAAAAATGTAATTTGATTTGTAGCTTGAAAAAGGTTAGAGTGGTGATGGCTAGTGTTGCAGGAAGCATAGAAAATTAACTGCGATGATCATTCTTCACTTTCATCTATAAGGGTAGCTCAAAATTTTAATATGAATTACCGGTATTTCATAATTTATATACTTCACATCATTTCACTCCTCATGGGAGACATGACCTCAATAAATTGACCTCGCTCCCAGTGTGTGGCTCTATAGCTCAGTTCATAGAGCATTGTACCGGTACAGCATTGCACTGGTATCGCGGAGGTCATGGGTTCAAATCCCATTGAAGCCCTGATTTTTTTTCAGGCTTCTCCTTGTCAATTGCTTAAATTGTAAAATTAACTGCGATGATCATTCTTCACTTTCATCTATAACCGCAGCTCAAATATGAATTATTTCATATGTACTTCACATTATTTCACTCCTCAGGGGAGACATGAACTCAATATTAAATTGAGTTTGCTCCCAATGTGTGATTCCATAGCTCAGTTGGTAGAGCATTGCACTGGTATCACGAAGGTCATGGGTTTGAATCCCGTTGAAGCCCTGATTTTTTTCAGGCTTCTCCTTTCCAATAATTGGAAAATTAACTGTGATGATCATTTTTCACTTTCTTCTAATTATAGAAATAATCAGCTATATGACCCACAAAACAATCATGACAATATTAAACCTGGAATTATCTGGGTTGAATAATATTGAGATCACAACTAACAGCAAACCTGAATACTCATTTTATCAACTGCTGAAGACAACTACTATGTAATATTAGGAAAATACCTTGGAACCAAGAAGCTAAAGATGCATTGTTAGTCATATTTATAAGCTTATTTGTTATTATTCTATACCATGCAGGTTTCTGATTATCTTAGAAAAAACTTTGAGATAACGACACACAGCTCTACATTTGCAAAAGAAGATGGATGTTGGTCATCCAAAACATATTTAAAACTGTTACAGTACGGTATTTTGTTTCTCAAAGTTATTTCTTGTCAGCGGTCGAAATGTTGCCTACCTACCTGTTGATTTCAGATAATTTTTGGAAGTTACAGGTAAAAAATATTGATGCATGTTGCTAGCATTAGGCAAGAAAATCCTAAAGCTTAGTAATTCATAATTTATTGATTTAAGTAACATTATTTTTCATCCGTTTTTCACCTGCAGTCATTCTCACTTGTGCAGTTCTTGCACGATAAAAGGAAATTTTCACAGGTAGACCTGTGGCTTGTTATCACTCATACTGTTAGTGTGTTGATAATTCTAAACTCTATGGAAACCAGATGAGAAAACTGACATGAAGCTGGAGTACACAGTCTATGTAACTAATGATGATTTTTCATGTACAAATAGCAAACTAAGAAATATTTATGAAGTAACAGAGAATTAACTCTGAAGTGTAAATTTTAGTGCTAAT
>CM042750.1:48011-65511 GCA_022496165.2 Catalaphyllia jardinei
CATGCTGTGATACAGAAAAGCTCATACGGGTTCAACATGTTCGCCGCCACAAGAATAGGTGAAATACAACAAGGATTCAAACCCTAAAAACTGGTATTGGGTAGAGAGTAAATGTAACATAGCTGACTGTTTGACAAGAGGTAGGCAAAAGGGTCCCGATTTTCTGAAACAAGCAGAAGACAAGTGGCCAATCACTCGTAATAACTTGGAGCCAAAACTATCTGAATGAATCAGGACTACAATGGTAACAAAGATAGAAGCACTTCATGACAACCTAGCATCACAAATTGACATCGCGAAATATTTGAGTTACGGCAAACTACTATGTGTCACTGCAAGATTTTTGAAATTTTACAGCAAATTCCAAACTGTCATTTAAAAGCACAACTCAAGAACTGACACCTGAAGACATTAAAAAGGCAGAAATTTTCTGGATCAAAGAGATTCAGCAGAACATGAGAAATGATATTGAAGATGGCAAGTACAACCGTTTGTGTTGTACCACAAGCAAAGACGACATCTATGTAGTAAGCAGTCATATTGTAAAGCATAGTAACTATGTGCAAAGTTACAAACAAAGTACATGGACTGACAGAAAGCTGGTTTAACAAATGGAGTTGTTTAGAACTGTGGTTAGTTAATCCTTGCTAGCAGTACAATATCATTTTCAGTTTTTCTATCTTCTTGAATCATGCCATTTGGACTTCGTTTTTATTCTGCATAAAGATGATGATTTCTATATTAAGTATAATCAACTCTCTTGTTGTTAAATTCATGTTTTCAAGTTCGTCAGCTACTACTTCTTCAACACCACTTTCTTATCCCTGACTTTGAACTATGTGGTGAATTATCGTAGATTATGGGCAATTGCTCACTGCAGGGTCAGTACATAGAAGTACATGAATGGCATTTACAATCAAATACATGAGCAATGGTATGAATTTGAAACCAATGTGATGTATAAAATTCCTTGCGCCAATTATCCTTGGAGCTACATTGGTGAGACTGTGAAGGTGTTATTCAATGAGGAAAAAGGAACATGTTTGCAAAGTAAAAATATGTAAATTGGTTCAAATATTGCAGCTCACGCTTGGCATAATAATCACTCTGTTGACTTCAATAATACCAGAGTAATTGAGTAGGGAATCTTCCAAATCCAAAAAACCTTGGAATCTTGGTGCCCTGCCAACACTAATGAAACAACAGGTATCATGGAGGCCACGGGTTCAAATCCTGTTGAAGCCCTGACTTTTTCAGTCTTTCCAATTGCTTAAGGTATCATGGTAGGTGGATTGACAGTCTTTGGAAATTGCACTCTTATGCTGGCGCTTTGTAAGAAAACCCATTTTCTGAAAGCTTAATAGTTATGAATACAATCATATTTTTGAATTTTTCTAAAAAGGTATTGTCACAGTTATATAAAAAGCAATACCCAGAAACACTGCTTCACGTAAATTGGTTTGCTTCTGCGCGTGAATTATAAGAGCGGCGTGATAAACATCGGAAATGTTTTCTCACACATCACCCTCACAAAGGGTGTCGGCAATTTTCCAGATGTCGTTTGGTTTTTTTTCTACACCTAAAATTTGATATTCTGAGGCGGGTGTTTCCTTCCATTAAAGAGGCCATAACTCTGAAATGGAAGCGAAATTAAACAAAGCCTGACATCCTTTTTCGAAGGAGGTAACCTGGATCATACATGCCAATTTTCAGCCAATTCCGTTGGAAGACACGTGTAAACAAACTAAAAATGTTCATCCTTATATGCAGTTTTATTTTGTCAAGAAAAAGACGAAAATTCTTTTACGAGATTGATATGATTAGGTGTTAAAATCCCCTCCGCACTGACAGATGTCGGCATGGGTCAGTTTACCACAACAATGGATCATGACAACTTGAAATAAACAGATGTCTACGTTGCAGTGAAATCATTTGAGAAGCCAAAAACTACTAAGAGCTTTAAACAGGTTTGTATTTAAACTGCCATGATTATTTCTTTTGCTTAAAAGAAGGTTTTGTTGGCGGCATTGGTATTATGTTGTTCACGTTTAGACTTATTCGTCCTCCAGACATATTTGAAACCATGCCTCGTGAAGCCAAAAAGAGAGAATCTCCAGGTCTGCATCGTCCACATCTACATCAGTGCATCACTCTCTCGCTGTGGAAGTTTCGGAATCGCTTCCGTTCTCCAGCCATTTTCTGCGACTAGCACTTGTTGTATTTTGACCTTCAGCTTTACTGGCGGGACTAGTGTCCTCGAGTTCATTCTTCTTGGTTAAAAGCAATGCGACCTACAGTTGTTCAGATCAGGAGCCAACGATCCTGTTCGACGCTGAGCCTTCTGGTTCCACCAGATTTTCGCCTCTTCGGCTACTTCAGAGACAAAAATGGGCAAGAAGTTTTCTTGCAGGTTTTTGTTGTGACATAAAGAAAATTTGACAAGAACGAAAGCTAACTTGCAATGGAACAAGCAGATCGAGAACAGTTTGCGTGCACAAATAAAACATCACACCGCAATTTGCGTTACATGTGACAACTGGTGGTAAATTTTAATTAGAAATGTCAATGCGCTGTAGGAGGTTTAATGAGATTCAAAAACAGTTTTTCTCTTTGTCGTAAAAAGTAAAAAAGCTTTTTTCTCCATTCTTTTTGCAAATTATTTTTCTCAGTCTTCTTAATTTGAACAGCAAAAAAAAGATTTTTCGCATTTTTAAAAAAAATCCACCTACCAAAATACCTTAGATTGGAAAATTAACTGCAATGATCATTCTTTGCTTTCATCTACAACTGCAGTTTAAATATTAATTATTTAATATGTACTAATTCACATCAATATTGGTCTTGCGTTTGTAGGAAAGAGATGCAGTGATGTTTGCTTTACAAAGAAACAAAACAGAATTCCGAGGTAGAAGGTTACGAGTCTTTCCATCTTCAGAGAATCCACAACCAGGTATGGCCATGACTATTAAGTTATTTTAGTAGGCTGTGAAAAATAAGCTGTGAAGTAAACACTGGTAAAACTTGTGCAGATCTTTTATCTTTACAAATAAATAAAAGACCGTTCCCACAATGTACATGCACACTTACACACATTCTAATAATTATAATCAAAAGCTGAGTAATTTGGTCCAAGACATTTAATCGCTACTCACAGTAAATAATTGTTGTCATGCTTCATTGGAAGCAATCATCAGGCGACTGCCAGAAAAATGGTTACAATCAGAGCTATATGAAATATTGAAAACAATACAAACTGGGTGTGGCATGTGGCACGTCTAGCAGGATGGTTTTTCAACAAAATTTTCCTAGAATGTCTGCAGCACGATGTAAGCTCATTTCAACTGTTTAAAGATGACATCTCAGATTTACACAGAATAAAATATTTCTCCCTCAAACACAAATTACATTTCTTTGTCACATTGCATACATATACAACACTGGTGAAACTTGCGCAGATCCTCTATTTTTACAAATAAAGAAAAGACCATTCCCATTTCATTAGTGTAATCTAAACAGACATGCAGTGAAAATAATATGGTTAAAAATCTTGCTGGCAAGAGACAGACCAATTGTTGATTTACAAGCATGGAGCAACACCATCCAGCTAGTTACCAGAATGGAATTATGAACATGTGACCTTCAGAAGTTATGTCCATCACTCTTGCCATTCAGCCATGCTGCTTCAAAAAAGTATATAATAATTATAATTGATACTGTATGTTATTTGATGTTTGTTCAGTTTAGTGCTGTTACATAATTATGGTATAATGAATCACTGAAATTTTATTGGTGGAAATGTCGAAGGCTGTTTTGTTTCGGATTTGACCTCATTGTTAATTATTCACATGGCACTCGCACAACATACCATCTACTGTAAGGTGAAGTAATTATACAAATCACATGGAATGCTCCATCTCTATTCTGTGAGCTGCAGATAAGTTTCAATATTTTGTCCTAGTTTGGTTGTGGTCACTGATTGAGTTATGGGGGTCACCCATAGAGCGCAGTCTCATACAGAGAGACTTAACAAAGTTTTTCATATTTTCTGACCACCAACAACAGACCAAAATGTAAAAAATGCAAAAAAAATCCGTGGAACAGAATATGGGAATACAAAAGCGATTAAAAATTCAAGGGACCAAAAGACTTCTTGATTTTACTAACAACTTAATCTGAGATATGTTCATCAGCTCTTTACAACAGTACAAGCATGCATTTTTTTGTCACATACAGAATAATCAGGGAGAGTGAAGTGTTGATTGTTAGATTCCAGATGTTGCAAAAAAAATACTGTGTTAGTAATGTAGTTCAAAACATAGTCAGACTGAAGATATATTGATACTTAGAAAGTGAATGAATTATACATCTTCTGTTGTTTTGTTTTTCTACATTTAGGTCAGTTTAAAAGAGCCATGAAAGGTAGACCTGGATTGTATTCATTCAGTGGAATAGCTGCCAAAAAAACAACAACAAATGACCACAAAGGAAAAAAGAAGCAAGTAGTTATAAAAAGGCATCAGGATAATCAAGGCTTTGGAAAAATGTCTGTGAGGAACACCTACAAGCTGAGCAACAAGAACCCAAAATTTCAAAACCTTGGAAATGGTAAAATTCATCATCACAAAAATAAAATCAGGACAAGTAAGATTTCAAAGCAAAGTAATAAAAAGAGTAAAACAGAAACTATGGGTACTAGCAAATGACCAACCTTTTTAATCTCTCTTTTCTTTCATTTAAATTCCTAGATTTGTCTGTCATGACTTTAATATGTTTATTAACAATTATTCACCAAAGTGGAGGCGAATAGTGGTGGATATTTACTGAGTCGGGAAGCGGCGGGGTGAATATCCACCACTTTAACTGACACTGAGGTGAATAGTTGTTTTCGTATATACCACACAAGCTGAATAACTAGTGGTCCAAAGAGCAACTTAATTTGTAACAATATACCGACAAAAGCCATTTTGCTTTTCTGCGGCTGCTTGGAGGTGAATAGTACTTGGCTCATCACCTCCGAGCTAGCCAATCAGCGCGCGCGAAAAGTACTATTCACTTGTGTGGTATATACTAATTATGATTAGTATCACCCAACTAGTGGACTAATGAAAATCCTGCATTTTGATTGGCTACGCTACTAGGGGTCTAATAGTAATAGTCATCGAGTAGCGAAATTCGCCGGTTTTTCTTTTTTTTTCCCCAAATAAATATTTCTTAAGCTTGCATTTTCTAACTTTATTATTGCCTTTTCTGTCCGACTAGGTGTGTGATACTAAAACAATTAAACCCTTCGCCCTCAAGGGCCACGGGTTAATAGCCCATTTGGCTTTGCCTCATGGGCTATTGACCCGTGGCCCTTTCAATTTTATGGCAAAACATTGTTCATGTGTTGAGAATGTTATGCCTGCCAACTTTTTGTGTATCACGGGTGTGCGATTTTGATTCGGGAAGGCCCAGGAGTTTGGAAGAGGACCTGATTGTGAACTTATTCAAACATTTCTAATTTCTTAAGGTTTCCAAAGATTTTGAAAATGTCTTGAGCATTTCCTAGTCTCATTCACATATTATGTTTTGCCAGACATAATAATAATGCTGTCACCAATACTTTTCCAGACAGTTTAGGAAGTGTTCCATCAGTTACATGGACTTTTTGTTTCTTTTCTCACACTAGTTCAACTTTAGATAAGATTTTTCAGAATTGCCGTGGTTAATTTTAAGGCTGAATTAATGCTCATACTTTTCAGCTAGCTAAATGAAAAACATTGTTCCCTAACCCACTGATGCCTACCAACTACAATCTCACAGCTAGTCTCCTTCGCAGCCGTTATTAGAGTTGTCACGCAATGCTTCTCCCCCACTGACGACCCTAATAACGGCTGTGAAGGAGACTCGCTGCGAGATTGTAGTTGGTAGGCATCAGTGGGTTAGGGAACAATGTTTCTGATCTACAGTTAAGACTTGCATCTCAGGCAAGACAGTTGGCAGGTATCAAATGACTGTTTCTTGCATGCCCTGGTTTTCCAACCGGCCATATTTCCCAAAGACAGCTAGGAACTGGCCAAATTGTTTACCAGCCACTATCCTTCAAGTAACTAGGCATTGCAGGTCTCAGTATACCCAAGCAAAAATGAATGCAGTCTCTTTCTTTCTGTGCTGAATCCATTTTTTACATTTACTCAGTTACAGGATAGAAAATAAAAAATCTAGACAGGAGATAATACCACTTTGAATCTAGTAAAACATGTCTGCAGAACTGCTTTAAATCTTCAAAATGTTCTTGGGGAATATGACCAAAACTGTGCCAACCCCTAGAAAGGAAACAACCATCTAGTGTCAGATTATCACTCTTTGGGCAAATATCAACTGGAGAGAACTAGTTGTTATAATTTAGTGTAGTTGGTGTTCATCATCATCATTGTCAGCATCATCATCATCATTATTCTTTTTCTCACTATAATTACGAATACATGTTACATTACATTTTGGGTTACATCTACTAGGTTTGGAAGTTTGAAGAATAAATTATGCTTGTTAATTAAGTAAAACATAACATAATATAAGACCTTTATTTACAGACAATAAGGTTTAAAGCTTACCAGCTTGTTGGGTCGTGTATGCTAACTACGTCACAATGAAATATATACATGTAAAAACTGGGCATTTTGTGTCTGCTTTTTGTCCGACAACATATTTGTTTTTGTAAAGCCTGATAGGGGAATGCAACAACGTGCGGTTGTGCATTCTAAAAGGTAACGGTGCAGGATTTAGAGATAATAGACATGCCAGTATAGGGCAGATTGGTCTTTATTATCCTTATCACTGAGAGAACAATATTGTAAAAAAAATTGTGCTTAGGAAACGTTTTTAGTCATTCTAACACAGTTTGTTTGGACTATTTATCATGATAATTTATGTTTTTGGTGTTTATTTTATTATTGATGCTCAGGTTATCTAGCAACTATTGTAGTGTTTGCTCTGAAATAGACGTATTCTGATATTAGAGTACTTATTATTAAAAGTCGGACTTAATTAAGGTTGTGAAGTTTGCACAATAAAGCTCAATGTTTTCTGGTAGCTGTGGTCAAATTACTTTGCACTGGTGAGCTAGTGGACAATTTTGAAATTAATCCCCAAATGTGGTCCTTAACCTGTCTCCAGCATTCCTAGGGAAAGTCCATTTAATATGACAAGAAGGGATGAAGATATTGAAACTCAAAGCTTCAAATTTTAGCGGCCCTCCTCACTAGCGTTCAATTTTATAGTAGCCCCCCCCCCCCACCCCTTGGTAGTCTAAAAAATTTCAGAGCCCCCCTCCTCCTTCATTTCCTTTGCTCCACTGAAATAACATCGCTATACTGTATTAAATATATTCACCATTATTGTCTTCAATGGTTTATACTATGACAGACTTAATATCCAGTTGTGATGAGATCTCAGTTGAGTTCTTGAGTATTTATTTCTAATGTTTGAAATTTTCTAAAGCATTTTTTGGATGAACAAGAGTAATAATTACTGAGACTACATTTGTTATATCTCTAAACCATGTGATATAGCTGAGTTGCACAGGTCATTAAATTGTTGAGTTGAGAACCATCTGATATGTATGATGATGTCATGTGTTGGCTTCGAAGTATACAAATTTTCGGAGCCCACCCTTGTAGCCCAACAATTTTTTCAGGTGTCTAAAAATTTTCGAAGTCCACCCTTGATATCACCCCCCTCCCCTTCCTTGTCATATTAAGTGAACTTTCCGCTTGAGTGACAAGTCAAAGTTCACAGTGGAAGTTGTTGATGGTCAGTTTCCTGCCTTACTCCTCCACCTTCTCAGTTGGAGGACTGATGTGATCAAAGCATAACACATGTATGGTTCAGGAAGGCTGTTTAATGGTTTTTCATGTTCTTGTTCAATTTCAGTATTATATGACTGTTTTTTTAATTAGTTTATTTATTTATTTATTTTTCTGCAAATCATAAAATATTGAATTATACTATTTTGTTCTTGCATTGCATTTACAAAAGGAAACTCTGGAATTATTTCTTATTAATTTCTGACCTAATTAATAAAATTGATAATCATTTAAGTTTTCCTCTCTTCTGATTTCAGCTCCATGTTCTCCATTTGTTTGTTCCCATTTACTTTTGCCAATTAAAACTAGATTGTCATATTTTTCTGAAGTAACTTTTTTGGCTCTTGTAATTTTTTTTAGGTCTTGTAAATTTTGTTTGGCGCTGTGCAGAAAAAAATCAAAAATGGTTTATTGAAAAAAAGGCACTACAAACCTACGATGAGTAGACGCCTGCTTGTATTAATTAAGTTTCCCGCGAATACGAACCAAGCGGATGTTATTGTCGTACCGGAAGTAAAATAACACAATGAAAGACGTCAATTTCGCCTCCAATCTGCCATATATGGTGTGGACCACGAGCAAACTGAGGTCCACTCGAGGAGGTTCTGGACGGAACGTCCAATCAGTTATTAGGACCCCCCATGGCCCCTGGTCGAGGAGGGTAAGTCGAGCGTCCTTGTTGTCGGCCATCGCAAGTTTCTCTTCAGTTTGAAGTTTTCGTTTAGATTTTTGGGTGATCGTAGGGACGGATTGCTAAGTGCTACTGATTGGGGTCTCAGGACCGTAGATTGAGTTTCCTTATGGTGAGTTGACTTTAAATGTGCAGTAGTTAGTTGTGTTTACGGTAACTTCGTGAAATTTTTCCATGATGATCATCGTCAGCCCCTCTTCTATTTCTTCACTTTACTTTACTCTTGTTTTGTAGTTTATAAAAACAGTCCGAACTTTTTGCTGTAACATCTTACATTAAGTTGATCCTTGTAAAGAGATGCAACTTCCTGTAGCGTACCGTTTAAGCTTGGCAATAATTTAGTCGTGAGGTTCAACTTTTAGCGCACACTTGCTTGAGGCATGGAATACTTGAAAACAGAAATGTTTTTACCAAGCTCTGAATCTAGCCACCCAATTGTTTGTTTATGCCTTGCATATGTTCCTGGCTCTTTGTAGTGTAAAAGAACACAGTGATGTGTCTGTGCAGTCATACTCTGTTGGTTAAATTACTAACTACCTAACTATAAGCTTACTTTGTTACTGGTTGGGTTTACCTTATCTCGCATTTGTCTTCCTACTCATTTCACTTCTCTGTCGGAACAGTTCTCGAAGCAAAGAAATCTGTATCTGAATATAGCGATGCCCTTCTTTTTAGATTTCATTATTATGGAGGGAGAAAAAGAATAAGCAATTGCTTCGCGATAAGTATTATTATGTTCTGTCAACTTGGTTAGTTGGTCAGGACGTGTTGTTTACGAATGCTCATTCGAAGATTTTATACATGCGTTTTTAGTACCAGGTATTAGAGTGGGCAGAATTCAAGATTCTGTAAGCTACTGAACTTAAGCTAATAAGTAAAAGTATTTCCTAGTCAATAGATTTTTGTAGAATTATGGCTTGCAATACTGAAGTGAAAAACCTCGGTTCGTATACAATAGGTTTACACGAAAACACTCGATCTACATGTATAGTCGTTGCATTGAGACTGTGTTCGTATTACTTGCCAAAGCCATTCTCTCTTCCTCTTAAAGTTGTTGCAGGGTTATCTTATGTTTCGTTCTTTGCTTCTTATCAAACCGGCACATTTGCTAACCGCTGGTTTTATGACAAGTCAACATTTAAACTCAGGGGATTTTGGATAAGGTCATCTATAATTCAAAGCAACTCCTTGCTCACGTCATTAATAGCTCCAAACCTCGTTCCTTTCTGTTCTTTCACCTTTCGTCAGGCACAGCCTTCAGAGGAACCCCCATTCTTAACGGTAGGAACGGATGTTAGTGCCAAATATCGAGGAGCTTTCTGTGAAGCCAATGTGAAGGTTGTAAAGAAGCTTGTCAAATGCAAGGTCAGTGACGATTGAAATGGTTTCCCCTCACGTTACTTCTGTAGATTTCTGTTCATAGAGACGAGAGAGACTATCTTTTTCGCATCTTTTGTAATTTTGGATTGTGTTCTTCCTTTCTGTAGGTTACATTTACGAAAACAAACTCTTCGGTCACAATTAATGATGACTGTGTCAAAGGCTCTTTGAAGGTAAGGTCTCCTTTCTTTGCACAGGCACTATTCTCTTGTTCTCTTGTCGATCTCTCATCAGCTGATGTTGTTCAGTATGTGCTGATTTTCTGTCACATGTAAGATATCTCTTTCCTTCTCACTGAAGGTGGGAGCAGTTGTGGAAGCCAAGAATCCCGATGGCCAATTTATGGAAGGAGTTATAACCAAACTCACCGACGCCAGCGTCTACACTGTTGGTAAGAATTCTTTTTCCATTGTCTAAGGTTATGCACTGGAGAGGTAAGCTTTATAGTTCTAACCAAAACAAGCTTTTAATCACATCTATGTTTACTTTCTTCAAGTTTTCGATGATGGCGATGAAAGAACATTGAGAAGGACTTCTCTGTGTTTGAAAGGGGGACGACATTTCAACGAAAGCGAGGTAGGCATTAAATGAGTAAATTCATATTCCAGCATGTATATTTTGGAGTTGCATCACTTGTGATGAATTGTACACGCACGTGCTTTTCTTTACAATACATTGTTTTTTATTCTCCTTCCAGACCCTTGACCATCTTCCCCTTACAGATCCTGAAAATTTTGGTACCCCAGTTGTGCAGGTAAATAATATTGTGACAAACCCAGTGCGTTAATTTTTTTTGATTTTGTCACAATTTGTGCACAGTCAATCTAGTAACATGGCAACAGTATCGATGTCTGTGCGATAACTTGCTGATGAAAACTTACTATTTCATGTTCATAGCTTGGATTTAACCTTAGCATGATAAGAAAGATTCTCTGATATTCCAAGTGATTTTACAGATGGCAGCTATTTAAAATGATTTTAGTTAATATAAGGAGGGCCAGTAGTTTGCCAGTCCCTGACTGTAAAGTGTTTTTCCCTCTTTAATTTATTATTGAAACAAAAGAATTGCCTAATGGTTGGCAATGTTATGTGTGTGAAAAACAAAATTTGGGCAACAATGTTGTATGATTTTAGAAACAATAATTATTCCTAGGCCTTGATATCTAACAAAATTTTAAGTCTGGTAGTAAAATGAGAAAGATATGTACAGTACCGGTTAAAGGGATTGCAGCACCTACACGTGTGTAAAATGCCTGTAGTCTGCGTGTAGTATTATGGACAGTGCATGGACACTGCGTGTAAGGTGCGTGTAATTGCATGTAAAACTTACTGATCTGGTAGTTACACACATTTGCGTATAATTTCACCTGTATGCGTGTATTTAAATAGGAGGAAGAAACCTTTGTTGTTCATACACTCATTTGCGTGTATTTTGCAAAACAAAAAAAGCCACTACTACATCTGTAACTTGTATTGGAAACACTCGACTCTCAATGTTCGCAACAAAAAGTAAATTTATTAAAAGCCGCCAAGCTTGAGCACCTAAAAAATCTTCTTTCTTAATCTGTAACAGCCCGCACTACTGCTTAACATCAAAACTCAATACTTAAAGAGCTTTGGTTTACATTTACATTAAAATACAAATGCAACGTAATGTACGGTGCATGTCGCAACGCATGAAATGCCATTTCAAATCCGGTTCCTTCGATAATAATAAAATAGGGATTCAAACAGATACTTGCAGACTCTCTCTTAATCTCACTTCTGCTTAAATAGCGAAGAATCGAAACTTTTATTACCAAAATCTAAGCTAAGCGTCTGTCTATTTTCAATTCATCAGATTCATGTCTAACCTTCTGGCAACAGCAATTTAAACGATGTATGGTGCAGTTGAGTCCGTTTTTAATATTATCGAAAACTTAACACTAGTTAAAGGGCTTGTATAACGAAAATATACATTGATCGTATCTTTGACCGGTAGCTAATTAATACACTGTTACTGTTAGTGGCCTAAGGCTCTCCATTTGTAGCTAATGACTGCGGGAATGACCTTTTGCTAGTCGTTCTTTGTTTCAAGGCTTCACGACACGGTGGAGAAAACACTTCAGTTCATGACATGTGAAATTGGAGGAGTTTTTCACACGGGTGGCACAGGAGTTGATGGGTTAATTTAAATATAAAATGAAATGTCACTTGTGTGCTTTGGATCATTGTCCTGCTGAAAGCTGTAGTTGTCGGGAAACATAACATTTAATTTACCAAAGAGAGAAGGGAGTTTTTTGGGATTCTTCTACATTAAAGAATCAGTCCAAAATTCCACTAAACATCTTTGCAGTTCTTTTATTGAAAGGTCTTTTCGAGCCCAGTGAGGTGAAAGGCAAAAACATTGCATGTGCTCAAGGAAAAGAGCAGGTAAACCCTTCTAAAGTAAGCAAGATTAAGAAAATTGTAAGTAATTTTTTTCCTTCAGCTGCATGCAATAAGCTGTCCATTTGGCGGGAATGTAGAAAGGCAATGGGTGAATATCTTTGTGGACCAAGCTGCTGCAAGTTAGTACATGTAACTTTTGATGATACTGTTGATTAAATGGCACCCTTTTCATTTGAATATGTTGTGGTCGTTGTGGACTTCATGGACTTAAACTGTTTTGTGTTATTTGCTTATTACATGAAAAGAAAAAACATTCAGATTTTTCATCTGTAATAATAATTTCAGTGAATCCTAGCACACCTGTCAGTCGTTGGCACCATTTTTTTTTTCAAATTATTTAAATTCTGCAAATGGGAAATTTTCGTAATGCACATGTTCTTCCGCCTAGGTAGATTTTGCTCACATGCTAGGCAACGATACTCAAGAAACAGATCGAATTTCATTTCAATCATATCAGATAAAAACAGTATGTTTTCAGATAAATAACATTCGCTTCTGAGTATGTAATAATCTTCAAAGGCTTTTTTAACTTAAAGAAGGATAACTGATGTACAACTACCGTATTTACTCGTGTATAAGTCGAACTCGTGTATAAGTCGACCCCTCATTTTCCAGGTCAAAAATCAGATTTGTCATCACTTATGGTTAAAGAAATAAAATGCAGACCAATAGAAATTCCCCAAAACGTTAATCTTTACTTCCTGAGAATGTATTGAAACCACGGTGAATTAAAAAAAGCAGAGGTGTAATCTTAGGCTGTGAAGTTTATCAAGACTTACTTAATCACGATTTAAGCACATACGAGCTCTTCGATTTACTAGTGAAGTATTTCATGATGTTTGGGAGTAAATCGCCTTGCATTTACATGTAACTAACCTTTGTTGTGATGTTGAAATCGTCATAGTTTGTACTTTGTACCGAGTCACGTGACTTTGAGTAATAAAGGGCACTTGAAGTTCTTGAATGAATGGCGTCGTCTTGATCTTTTACGCTCGCCGATAAATAACACAACATGGTGTCAGAAGTGGTTGTTTGAGTCCCTTGACGAGAAGAATAGCTGGATAGCCGAGGCCCTCAGAGGAAAATACAGGAGAGTTCTTCGAGGTCACTCGAGCGAAGCTAAATATTGACAAAAGAGAAATTGTTCGCCGCGACAGCAGAAGAAACCCGGGAAGTAAGCGTACTACTGTTCTGGAGGAATCATGGCTAACAAGATTACTGCACCCGAAATGTTCGATTTCAAAAAGCCAGACGAGTGGGAGAAATGGATTCGTCGGTTTGGTCGGTATCGGATGGCGTGTGATCTACACAAAAAAAGCGAAGAAATCCAAGTAAACACATTGCTATACGCGATGGGCGATGCCGCCGACTATGTTATGACTACATTTGTGTTTGGCGATGAGGGAGACCGGCTAAAATACGACAAAGTAAAGGAAAAGTTCGACCAGTACTTCCTGGTTAGGAGAAATGTCATTTACGAACGAGCGAAATTCAACCAGCGAACCCAGGCTGACGAAACGGCCGAGGAATTCATCACGTCGCTTCATTGCTTGGCCGAGCATTGCAATTTTGGCGCCCTGAAAGAAGAGATGATTCGAGATCGTATTGTGGTGGGAGTTAAAGATGCTACACTAAGTGAAAAGATGCAGTTGGAATCGACTTTGACTCTTGAAAAAGCTGTGAAAATGGCCAGGGAAAGCGAGTCAGTCAAGAAACAACAAGAAGTCATTAGGAGTGGTCAGCGGTCGACATCCACCGAAATCGATGAGATTGGAGCCAAATTCAGAGCAAAGTTGCAGAAGTTTCCACCTAAGAAAAGTGGAGGTGTCGTTGGTGCTAGAGATAAGTCAAACCCCAGTGGCTGTTTCCGATGTGGATTATCTGCAAATCACTCCAGAGGAAATTGCCCTGCACTTAATTCTGTTTGTCATAAATGCTCCAAGAAAGGTCATTATGCCCGAGTTTGCATGTCCCAACAGGTTGAAGAAGTTGTAACCGAGGATCAGTTTTCTGAAGATCCAGACACCAGTGTATTTCTTGGAGAGATCAGTGGTGACAGCATGCGTGCACATCCGTGGAAAGCTGAAATCCTGGTAAATGGTGACCCAGTTAATTTCAAGCTTGACAGTGGGGCTGACGTTTCTGTCATATCAGAAAAGACTTTTGGTCTTTTATCAATCCAGGAAAAGCTCCTTCCACCTGATAAGAAATTGTATGGCCCATGCAAAGTACCACTGTTCTGCAAAGGTAAATTTACAGCATCCCTTACGCATAACCTGCAATGCTGTGCTGACGAAATTTATGTGGTTCCTGGCCTTGAGCAGTCCTTGTTGGGAAGAAGTGCGTGTAGCCGGCTCGGGACAATTGCTAGAATTTGTGGTGTTGACTCAAAGGACAGCAACTATGAGAAGAGATTCCCCACCTTGTTTCAGGGGTTAGGATGCATGGATGGTGCTTACGAGATCAAGCTGGATGAATCAGTCACTCCATTTAATCTGTGTACCCCAAGGCGTATTCCTATTCCTTTACTACCTCAAGTGAAGGAGGAGCTCGAGCGAATGGAGCAAATGGGAGTGATAGAACAGGTTGATCAACCTACCCAGTGGTGTTCTCCGATTGTTGTTGTACCCAAAAGGAATGGCAGTGTCAGAATTTGTGGTGACTTTGTCCAGTTAAATAAGGCTGTTCAGAGAGAGGTCCACCAAATGCCAACAACTGAACAAACTCTAGCCAAACTGTCTGGTGCAAAGATTATGTCTAAGCTGGATGCAAATAGTGGATTTTGGCAGAGGAAGTTAAGTGAGAATTCAAAGCTGTTTACCACTTTTATCACACCATGGGGAAGGTACTGTTTCACAAGACTACCCTTCGGTATTTCTTCAGCACCCGAGCACTTCCAGAAAGCGATGCAGAGGATCCTAGAAGGTCTCGATGGGGTGGAGTGTCAAGTTGATGACATCTTAGTATTTGGAGAGACCCAAGAGCAGCATGATAAGAGGTTGATTGCAGTACTGGAGCGGTTAGCAGATGCTAATGTTACCCTTAACCTGGAGAAGTGCAAGTTCTCAACAGATAAAGTGGAATTTCTGGGGCACGTGATCGGCAAAGATGGAGTGCAAATCGACCCCGCTAAGGTGGAAGCTGTCGCACAGATGGGGGAACCGACTGACATTGCACAATTAAGGCGGTTCCTGGGTATGGTCAATCAAGTAGGGAAGTACATTCCTAACCTGGCGGACATGACAAAACCACTGAGGGATCTTCTGAGTAAGAACAATGCATGGCTCTGGACTGAGGCTCAGCAGAAAGCATTCAATGCCGTAAAGAAGGCCCTAGTCTCTGCGCCAACACTAGCCCTCTATGATCCAGCCAAAGAGACAAGGGTATCATCGGATGCTTCCTCGTTTGGTCTTGGAGCGGTTCTCACCCAAGCCCAAGAGGATGGCGGTTGGAAACCCGTTGCATTCATATCCAGGGCATTGACGCCAACAGAACAGAGGTATGCCCAAGTTGAGAAGGAAGCCCTAGCAGTGACATGGGCATGCGAAAGGTTATCGGACTACCTCATCGGTAAGCCATTTCATATTGAAACTGACCACAAACCATTAGTTCCTCTCCTGGGGTCAAAGAACTTAAATGAGATGCCACCAAGAATTCAGCGTCTACGAATGAGGCTGCTCAGATTCCAGTATTCCATCTCACACGTTCCAGGCAAGAGTTTGACAACAGCAGATGCCCTCTCAAGAGCTCCGATAAACCAAGAGCAGCAGTCAGGCTTACAAGAAGAAGAAATAGCCCTGTATGCGCACAGTGTTTTGAGTGAAATTCCAGCCAGCGACAGACGTCTGGAAGAGATAAGGGAACGCCAAGAGGAGGATGAAGTGTGCCGACAACTTACAGTCTACTGCCAACTTGGCTGGCCAGAAAAAGATAGAGTTCCGGAAGCACTAAAAGGGTACTGGAGTGAGAGAGGAGAAATTACCTTAGTTCGTGGGTTACTTCTGAAGGCTTCCAGAGTCATCATACCGTCCTGCATGAGGATAGAGATTCTTGATCGCTTGCATGAAGGCCATCAGGGCATCACAAAATGTCGCAGCCGTGCCAAGATGTCTGTGTGGTGGCCAGGCCTTAGTAGGCAGATTGAGGATATGGTTCAGGGATGCCGCAAATGTGCAGAACACCGATCTTTCCGAGCAGAACCCCTTATTCCCTCAGTGGTTCCAAACAGGCCATGGCAGATCATCGGAACAGATTTGTTTCAGCTAAAGGGCCGCACCTATTTGCTTGTCGTGGATTACTTCAGCCGATACATTGAGGTGGCCTTGCTTTCATCATCCCAGACTTCGCAAGATGTCATTCAGGCGCTGAAATCTATGTTTGCGAGACATGGAATTCCAGACTCTGTCAGATCTGACAATGGTCCTCAGTATAGTTCAGCTGAATTCATTAAATTTGCAAAGGAATGGGGATTTGCAAGTGTGACAAGCAGTCCAAAGTACCCCCAATCAAATGGGATGGCTGAACGTGCGGTGCAGACCGCAAAGAATGTCCTGAAGAAGGAGGATGATCCTGCTAAGGCGTTGCTTGCATATCGCTCAACACCATTAGAGAATGGTTACAGTCCAGCTGAGCTTCTGTTTGGTCAAAAGATAAGATCCAGAGTTCCACTTGCTGCGGTGGAGCTGAAACCCGGTTGGCCTGATTTGTCTATAGTCCGAGGTAGAGAGGAAGTTCGAAAGCAAGAGCAGAAGGCTTACTTTGATTCTCATCATGGTGCAAGAGATCAAAAGAAGATTCCTGTGGGAACCGAGGTTTGGATTCGAGACATGAAAGTTCCAGCGACTGTGACTCAAGAGGCAGAGACACCTCGTTCATACATTGTTAGCAGCTCCAGAGGGACTATCAGACGGAACCGGAAGGACCTTACTCCGCTGTACCCTAGCAGTCCTGATTTGAGCAAGCAAGGTCCTAGCAGTCCTGATTCGAGCAAGCAAATTCCAGAGGCGATCAAGTTGGATGTTCCGGCAGCTGCTTGTGCAGCTGGTGCAACCACAACTAGATCTGGGCGAGTAGTCAGTGCTCCCAGAAGATTGGACTTGTGATTGTGCGGGATAAATTCATGAACTGAACAGTCCGATCTCCAAGTTTACACAGT
>CM042750.1:70511-83758 GCA_022496165.2 Catalaphyllia jardinei
GAGCCTGATGTTGTTTTTATTCACGAGTTTTTAATACCATATCGCTCACTTGCTCGAAGACTCGCTCGTTCGCAATATGGTATTAAAAACTCGTGAATAAAAACGACATCAGGCTCTTAACATGTAATAATCTATATGTACCAGTAAAACAATGATTGAAAGGCTGTCCCCTAGATTTTTCGGCCATTTAGAAATCAAAGTAGCTGAAGTTTGGCATGTGGGCTTCATTTTACCTGAGGAACAACGCTCTGATGTTTTTTGCTGAGTTGCTCTTTTTCTCAAGAAATATTTTATGCTGAAAACTCAGGTTTCCAAGTGGCATCTTTTGGAGATATTTTGTTGTATGAAATCTTAATATTATTTTGTTGAACAGCAAACAGGCAGACTGTTTATAGAGTATGAAGTCCAAACCAAAACCTAAAGTCCCTTGTATGTCTGCTTGGTGGTTGAGAGGGATCATAAATCCTTGATGAACCCATAAGTCACGTTTTGAAGAAGCAAAATGCATTCTGAAACTTTGATCCAGGCAGCAAAGCTTAACCCATTGACGCCTGTGCCGCCCGTAACCGCCCATGCGAAAAACCTCTCCATTTCCCTGTGCCGCCCGTAACCGCCCGAAAAAATGCACGTGGGGACAATTGACTTTCCTACCCTCCCTGAAGACTCTTTGGTTCTCTTATTGTTCTATTGTTCTTTAGGACAAATACACCAATCAGAATGGACCTTCTGAGCATATTTTTAGAGGACTTTAGGGGTCCTAGAAAGACAGTTTTTCTTCTTAAAATCGTGCGCTCGAAAAGTGCAGTAAATCATGGCGCGTTGCGGGCCAAATCTTAAACTTCAAAGGTCTTGTTTTCATTCTTAACATGGAGAAATTACTGCTTTGGTTTTCAAAATAGAAAGGAAAAATACAAATCGATGTTTAGGTGGCCTCAGAACGGAAAATCACAGAGTACAAAGTCCTCAAACCTTTCTGGTGAAGAAGTTTTTCTTCCTACTATCGCCGCGAAACATAAAGATTAGAGCGCTTTCAAGTAAGTTCTGACAACACATCACATATCTAAAGCAGCTTTTCGGATTTGAGAAACATTATTACTTTGAAGTTGAATTCAACTTTTAGAACGATTGGTAAAGCCACGGGCGTTAAAATGACAGCAAAAGCCGTCGGTAAAAACTCAAGCTCGCACTTTAGCGTGAAGAATTAATTTGAACATGTGCTCATGATCGAAGGCACGTTTACGAATTTGGAAGTTTTTTTTTTCTTTTAAATAGGTTTCTTCGCCTCAGCTTGAATGAAAATTTATTGTTATTGAACTTCCTTTTGCATTTCTTTGATTTGGTCCCATGTATGTGCGAATTTTAGGTTTTAAAAGCGAACAGCAACTTTCACGCTGGATTTCTGTATATTTAATTTACGGCGACCATGAGGCGGTTTGTTTATTTCGTAAATCGCTTTGTTCAAATATGTTTTGGAGTCTTATTCAGCTACTACAAAACAAATGAGGAAAGAATTAAATGGGCACTAATTTAACACAGTTGAAATACGATTGATCTCAAATTAACTGGCTTGATTTTTTCGTCTTTTTGATTTACAAATTTCATTTCTCTTCGGCCGTAATGGTATTTCTTTGCGCGGCGAAGAAATTATTCGATTTCTTGTTTTCGGATTGATTTTTTGATGAGTTCTTTGATTTTATTTTCTGTTTTTTTCTCAAATGTCAGCCCAAATAGTACAAAGGAAGGAAATTCTGTTGTATTTGGTTTCGTTTTGTCGTCTGAAGTCAATAATTAAATCATTTTTGCATATTCAATTTTCTTGGCTTTCGCTAGACATTTTTTTGCGGTAAAGAAATATTTTAATTTATTGCTTTCTTATTAGTTTTACATATTAAGTTGAGGTCTTTTTGTTAATATTTTTGAATATTTTGGCCCTTCATTCATTTGACTTTAAATAAACGACATCTTGAAACCTGATCTTTTGTCTGTGGTTACTGCGCATATGGTTTATTTTTGTGCTTTCGCTCGCTCTGAAATACTCTAAAAAAATGCCAGGGAATAAGGGGTGGGTCGCGGGCAATTTCATTCAGGCATCAATGGGTTAAGAGCAGCTCTTGCCCAAGGGAAAAACCTCTTTTGTTGTGGCCCATTTGCCAAGCATTGCCAGTGCCAAATTTTGGAAATTGAGAACTGGTTTTAGGTGTAATAAATGTGTTGTATAGACCACCATATTTTCCTGCATGAGGTGTGAAGACCCTTCCTGGCATGTATTGTGATCACTTTCTGCAGATGCATCTCAAACTGGTAACTGAAAAAAGGAAACAGGTTTGTTTAATTTATTGACACAGAGAGTCCCACCGAGGATGGCTAACAAGTAGCGATTGATGGATTGTAGCATAGATCTGTGATCTAAGTTTCATTGATTTTGTTTCAAGTCGGCATGATTTTTCGTGAAGGTGAAGAATGATCATTGCAGTTGATTTTCCAATTTAACGACGTTCGCGCTGATTGTTTCTGCGCATCCTTACTCTGCACACAAATTCACATGCCATGTCATGCATAAGGGCGTGCGCTAAGTCGTTAAAAAACAATTGATAGGGCAGATAGCCATTGCCTGGATGTAACGATCTTGGACGTTCAGTGGCCCCAATTTTTCTTTTGATGGATCATTTTCTCTACTGATTTTCTACGTTTAGGGAAAAAATGAAGAAAATCTATCGACTAGAAGTTTGAATTTTTGGCAAAATGCACCATCCAATTCCGTTCTTATTAGCTCTTCGTGCATCTGTGTGGCAGTTTCAAATGCCTCTTAAATATTGTGGAAACCTTAGTAACATTTAGAATTATTTATGTAACAGATCCACTTCTACAAAATATGACTAAGATCATTTGCCTCTGTTGACTTATCTTCGATATTTTTAACTATAAACCCCTGTAGACCATGCTCAATAATATGGGACAATTTTTTGAAATCAGTATAGTTTACCACATGGTTTATCTCTGAAACGAAGATGGTGACCCCCAATTTTTTTGCATTTGTGGCACAAGTAACTCATATCTGCCTGCAGTAAAAATTTAAAAGAATTATATCGACTGGAGAATGTTCGCACAAACGTCCTTAGCAATTGGAAAGAAGAAGCCTGAAAAAACCAGGGCTTCAACAGGATTCGAACCTGTGACCTCTGCGATACCGATGCGATGCTCTACCAATGGAGCTATAAAGCCACACATTGGGAGCAAGGTACTTCACATCATTTCATTCCTCACGGGAGATATGAACTCAGTAAATTGACCTCGCTCCCAATGTGTGGCTTCATAGCTCATAGGTAGAGCATCGCACAGGTATCGCAGAGGTCACAAGTTTGAATCCCGTTGAAACCCTGATTTTTTCAGGTTTCTTCTTTTAATTGGAAAATTAACTGCGAAGATCATTCTTTACTTTCATCAACAACCACAGTTCAAATATGATTTAATTCATATATACTTCACATCATGATTTTTAGTGTTTTGAACTTCTGGGATCAGCAGACATGCAGATGTATGGAGACCTGTGCATTGCATGGAGGGGTTAATCTGTTATTCTGCTCTTTGCTTTGACTGTTTAGTAGTGACATCAAGGCAAGACTTAAACTTGCAACAAAGACTCACTTTGGTTTGTTATAACAAAAGATCAGCTTAGTTGACATTAACAAAGGCCTGGCTTCGTTTATCCAAGGGCTCAGCAGAAAAAGAGTATTAAGTATTTTCATCAAAAGTGAATTTTATCTTATACCACATTCACACCAACTAAACATGTTTAATTAAACCAGGTTAAGAAAAAAGAAAACTATTAAAGAAAAGCTGCAACTCAGTCTTTTATGCAGGATTTAGATGAACTTAAACATGTTTTTTAATTTGTGCTGAATTTGAAGTAAAAAAACATCAGTAAGCAACTTTTATAAAAAAAGCAATTTTAAATCGTGTTTAACTAAACAGCTTTTAAACATGTTTAAGCTTTGGTGTGAACAGGGCATAAGATGCTCCCTATTTTGCATGCAGTTTTGTTTAGGTATGTCAAGCAATGTCCAGTAGTTTTTCTGCTTAAGTTTGCTTCATTTTAGAGATATTGCGTATGCTAAAAAACACTCGGTTTTTCCTAGTGGCTTGCCTTTTTTGAATATGTCATTTCTCAAAACCAAAGAGCAACCTAGCGAAAAAACAAAGAGCAATGTTTCTCACATAAAATGAAGCCCACATGCCAAACAAATTTCAGATATTTTTGAGCACTTTCAAAACTGGACAAAAAATCTAAGCAATGTTCTTGCCCACAACCTTTCAATATTGTTAGTGGTCTCATAACTTTTCAAGATTTTATTCATTACCATAAACACTGGTGGATAAACCACACCTTTTCACTCATTTTCTTTTAAGATCAGGGATGTGGCTTATCTGCAAGAACATCTGAACAACCTGCCATAAATTTGCATAAATTAACAATTTCCATCAAAAGTCTGTAAAGCAAACTAATAAGAACTTCAGTAAACAGATAATATCAGCATATGCGTAGGTCACTGGTGGCTTGAATAAGTTTGATGCCTCCTAACCATAATCAAAAGCCTACATTTCTTGCTGGTAAACTGTGTAAACCTTTATTAAAAAATCTTTTAGCCAGTTTAAGGTTGTCATTCTAGGTCATTCTAGAGCAGGTAAACGTTGCACTGTAGGGGATCTATATTCCACCATAAATCTGTTTACACAATATCAAAGAAAGCTTTGAAAGCTACTTGTGTGCAGTACTCCATCTCCTGGTGAAATGCCTGCCTGCCTGCCATGCCACTAATGGAGGAACAAATATGTTCGTGTCATTCTTGTGTAAAATTCTACTGAAAAACTGATAGAAATGAAAAAAAATACTGGTTTAAAAATGCCAGAGAAAGATCAAACATAATATGTAAAAGTCAGCAGACATTTCCATAGTATTTTATATAATAACCCAAGTTATTCTCACATTCTGATTGGTTCTCATCTATGACCTATTGGAGGACAGATGTACGATTGAAGACATCGTTTCAAAGTTCTTCACTCTGTTTTAAAATGGCAGAAAGTTTTATGTACTAGCCAATTCCAAAACCGCCCCTGGGGCCCCCCCCCCCCCAGGCAAACCCCGGGGCATTTGACTTGTTTGTAAAATTTTGGTCAAATTCCCCGCTATGTTGCCAGTTTAGTCAGTCAAATGCCCCACCCGTTAGAGCTTCAAGAGGGTCAAGTTCCCCACCCTCCAGGCATGTTAAAGCAACTGTGGAAACAAGTCCTGCAAAATTTTCAGCCAATGCGAATTTCTTGTTCAGCTTGTCTTCGCTCCACACTTTAAACAAAGGCATATTCCAAGATATAACTATATAAAACGACAACAACAGAAAAATCTGCGTGGAATCGACAAGAGCAATGACCTGTGAACGCAGCTCACGTGCTGAATCAAAGAACTGCGAAATCCTTTTGCTTCCGACCGCTGACAGATGTTTTGACACGAAAGTCAAATGCCCCACTGGGCGGGCCTCATTTTGGGTTAAATTCCCCACTGTATGGAACTTAACACAAGTCAAATGCCCGGGAATTGCCGGGGGGGGGGGGGGGCCCCCGGGGGGATGGGCAGTTTTGGAATTGACTGGTACATTAATGTGACTGGGTGAAATGTGCAGGTGTAAAAAATACTTATTGAGGTATAGAAAAATACGAAAATCAGGATGAAGAAAGAAAAAGTCATTTCATTTCTATAAAATGGCTTAAAAAAACACTCAAGCAGTCTCAGTTGGCAGTTGATGGAGACTAAACTAAGCACAAACTTGGTCTTGAAATTACTTTAAGGGAAGAAACCATTTCTTTCACTAATTTAGCAAACCCAATAAACAAAATGTTCTTGTCATTGATTTATTTGAAAGATTCTGAAACTTTTCCCAGTCTCTAAATAATTGTTGACACAGATTGATTGATTCACCAAATGGAACATCAAAACATTACTTCTTGAAATCAGTCAAAGTAAACACTTAACCTTACTTTCTGATGCAAATGTTCCAGTCTGTTTCAGGGCACAGCAGTGAGCTCACCACAGCTCACAGCCAAGTATATCACAGCTATAAGGTGTCTAAACCGCTTATGAAGTAGGTTGATTTCTTTTCAAAAAATTTTTCAGAAATTTGAGTTGCCACTGGTGTTTACAGTAATGCAATAAAACTGGAACATGTAATTATTTTTTGTTCTATATATATTTTTTTATCCAGACCTGTAGTCATGTTACATTGATAACATCGGCCTGTTTCTCTTTTGTGAGAGGTTTCTTTTTGTGGTAGTCATTGAAGAAATTTGATTGATTTGTGTACATGTATGAAACAAAAAAGCCTGTATTAATATTGTCACTAATGCTGGGTGGATGGCAATAAGTGGTCCACTCACTGATTGACAATTTTTTGATGCTGCAGGGTGTCAATCCAAGCAAGAATGAGGTTGACTTGGTGAAATCAAAGGAGAAATGCCTTGTCCGCTCTTTCAAAGATGGAAAATAGTAAGTTGATGACAAATGTAACAGCAACAGCTCTAAAACTGGCAGTTATCCTTTCTGATGTGCATTGCAACTTAACTTTTTATTTGTAAGATAGAGAACTTTTTATGGAGGTATATCTATGTCAAAATTCAAATTAATAATTGATATCAAATCATCCAAATGGAACATGCATTAATCAAAAGCTGAATGGCATCAAGCCAGTTCTGCAAATGGTCATTATGCACAGGCATCACGCTAAAAGGCATCACTTTAAAGGCTCCATGCTAAAAGACATCACGCTGAAAGGTATCACCCGAAAAGGCACCATTTTAGAAGGTATCATGCAAAAAGTCATCACTCACTGAAAGGCATCTAGCAAACAGGCATCACCCATATGATCTCCCTCTTGCACAAAAACAAACGAGAGGTGTAGCTGCTGCAGTGAATGTTCTTGTACTATTGCTAAGGTAATATGAAGAATGTCCAGTACTTGTCCGCCATCTGGAAAAATACTCCCCAATCTCAAAAGGACCTCAACTGTATGTTCTAAATGGAAAGAAATGCAATCGATTTTGATTCCATTGTTCATTTGTTGTATTAGCTCTTTTGAGGCACACCTCGTACTGAATTAAGACCTAGCAAGGGGACAATGATGGGATGTCTCACTCAAACACCATTTTGAGAAGGCTTATCTTACAAGAAATAAGTAACAAGAGTAAGTCCTGGATTCCATATAATTTTGGTAATGGCGCCTTTCTGCCTGATACCTTTTCTTGTTATGCCTTTTTGCGTGATGTTATTCTATGTAATGTCTTTTTATTTCTCAAGAAGGACATCTGCAATTTTCTGCCAAAACTTCCATACTGATGACTCAAATCTGTCCAGCATCTGGTCATGGACGCTACTTATGCATAACTAAGTGGGTAACTATGCGGGACTTCAAAAATTCTCACCAAAACAAATATGGGAGCTTGTAGTGGTAGTTTGTGTAAACTGGCATTGACTAGCCTACACGGCTTCTACAGCTTGTGACATCTGTACATTTTCTGTTCTCTGTTTTGTCACTTGTAACCTGTTGTGTTCTAAGGAGGAATTTTAAGTAGAGTTTAGCCATGTTAGACCATTCTTTGGTCCATTTTTAGGAGGTCGTAGGTTTGCATGATTTCTCCTGTCAACTGCATGTGGCTTTGTGGATTTTGACACCTCTGTAATTTGCCATGTGTTTATGCATTATTTCGGTTCATTCTATATCAGGATATGTTTTTAAGTCTCCAAGTATTTACTTTCAAGTGACATAATGTGAAATTTACTGTGATCATGTTGCATTTTTTGCATTCTGTATTATGATGCTGGGCCCTGCTGTGATTAGAACTGTATGTACAGTAGGTAGATTGTTATCATGGATAGCATATTAATTTTGCCCTCTTACATTTTTCTTCGGAAATTCATTAGCTTTACTTTGAGAAAGCTATATGCTTGTCAAGAGAGATTTGTATGTATCTATCTAGCTATCTTATCGAGCTTGTGTTTCTTGAGCTTAGTGTATAGGCTTATTCCTCCTTTGGTCATTCTGGCACCAAATGATTCTTAGCTGATATTGATATTTTTCTGAGTAAATGTTGTTTTCTTAATTAATATTGTGACTGAAAAGCCCTTTTGAAGGGAGACTCAATAAAGTATGTATGTATGGTTCAAATGTAGCTGTTTACATGCAAGTCTGGTGATGAAGTTGCTAGTGCAACTTGTGCAAATGAGAGAATGTAAGACGTTCTGCAGCTTGGCACTAACTTCTCATGGTGTTTGGTGACAGATCGAAAATGTCTGGTTTCTCTTGGCTATAACAGCAAGTGATTTTTTTTAATGTAACCTTTAGTAATACACATACACCTATGTACAATGCAATGCAATGGATTACAAGTTTAACAGTGCAAAATTAGTACAGCCATAGTAACCTATAGTAAATAAAAATAGGAGAGAGATTTAACAATAATAATAATGACTTAACCAGAGTAGACCAAAACAGGAGCATCACTACATTAAAAAAAAAAGAGACAGCAAGTGATAATTTATGCATATTTTGCAGACTTACAGGTGTCTCAATAACTTTAGTTATAAGCGGTCACTGAAGGTCTGGGGGCATGCCCCCAAGAAAAAGTTGAAATCTAGAAGCTCGGAAATGCGATTTCCAGCGTTCTTCACCTCAAAAAGCTGCTGTTTTGTAGCATTTGAAAATTTCAGTGGTCATCGTTGTTGTTGAATTTGCTTTTTTTTTTAATTATGAATATCATTTTTATTTTCATTAATGAAATCCAAACAGACGGCGGTACGAGGTCCTACAGGCGACAGTAGAATGCTGGTAACCCTCTTTTATTGAAACCCCTGGACTTATGCAGAATTATGAAGTTCATTCTTATGTCATCAGTATGGAATTTTCAGCAGTAAATCTCGGACATCCTTGTCGTGAAATGTCACTCGGGCTGGGAGTGAAGATAGACTACTTTTTTTCGCAGACTTTCATTTTCCTTATTAGTTTGAAATAGCAGGGTTCAACTGTAACTTTCCTCCCCAATGAAACTGATTATCCAAAGAGATGTTTTGCAATGCAAACAATGATGTCTTTTTATGTCCTTATTTTTCAGCCATGTGATAAATGTTAAGGATGCAAAAGATTTCTCCAAGGATCAAGATCCAGTGCATGGAGTAATGAAAGGTGAAAACAGAAAATTAAAAGCAGGTGGGTATCTAAGTGAATTGATCATGTCTCTTCTCATTGTTTGAATTACCTGTATGTAGCTGATGAAATGGAGTATCTTGAGGCATCTTAAGCATGGCTTTTGGGACTTAGCATCTGGGTCCCGTTGTTCGTGACCGCAATTAAACTAACCTCCAATTAAGCCTCATGGTCAATTAAATTTCCTAATCGCAAGTTGTCTAATTTCGGTTTAGAAAACGGTTGTTAAAAAGGAAATTTTTATGCCAATTGACTAATCCAGATTAGGTGTAAAGTGGATTATTTTATTTGACTATCCTGTGGGGGTGTGGATTTTTTCTAGAAAAACCCAATGATAAAAATTCCAAGACCGGCCAAATTGGGATAAGGTTATGCCTGGAATCCTAACTTAAAACCTGCATTATATGTTAGAGAGATGATATCTTAGTTTTGAGCTGTTTATATTTGTCTTTAGCTGTAGAAAGAGCACTGACTTATTTAGACACTGGAAGAATTCCAGGAATTTGGGAGGAAAATTCTTCTGATGTAATAGTTCATGGAGACAGTGAAGAAGACTTTAAGAAGCCTCATTCTTCAGAAGATGAGGGGAGTATTGAAGAAGATGAAGAGAAGAAGGCTTTTAAAGAGAAGCTATTGGCATTCATGGAAGAGAAAGGTAAATAAAATAAATAGATAATTTAATTTAATGCGTAAAAAGCTTTACAGTCTTGGGCTGAGAAACTTGTGAGTGTGGCTTATACACAGGTGTTAATGGTAGAGCTATTCAAAGTTCAAGAAATCCCAGTAACCAAGTGAAGGGCTTGCTGGGAAAAGGGCATTAAGTATTTTGCTCAAAAACAAACTTTGTCCAAAATGCTTCAAGTTTTGTAATGTAATTGTTATTGTAACAAAAATAACTCATGAAGTATATATGAAGTAATCCATATTTGTACTGCGGTAGTAGATGAATGTGAAGAGTGATCATCGCAGTAAATTTTCCAATTTAAGCAACTGGAAAGAAGAAGCCTGAAAAAAAATCAGGGCTTCAACGGGATTCAAACTCAATAAATTGACCTCGCTCCCAACGTGTGGCTTCATAGCTCAGTTGGTAGAGCATCGTACCGGTATCGCGGAGGTCATGGGTTCGAATCCTGTTGAAGCCCTGATTTTTTTTTAGGCTTCTTCTTTCCAGTTGCTTAAACTGGAAAATTTACTGCGATGATCACTCTTCATATTCATCTACTACCGCACTACAAATATGGATTATTTCATATACACTTCACGTCATTTCACTGCACAGGAAAATATGAACTCAATTAATTGACCTCGCTCCCAACGTGTGGCTTCATAGCTCAGTTGGTAGAGCATCGCACCGGTATCAAGGAGGTCATGGGTTCGAATCCCGTTGAAGCCCTGATTTTTTTCAGGCTTCTTCCTTCCAGTTGCTTAAATTGGAAAATTTACTGCGATGATCACTCTTCACATTCAAAAATAACTCAATAAATGCTTGCTATATTTTTTGGAATACTATGTAAATGTGTGGGCTGTTGTGGGGAAGGTCACGAACAAGGCCTTGAAGCCCTCCAAAACCAGGCTGCTAGAATAGTTGCAAGAACTGTGCACAATCTCATTCTGGTCTCAGAGCCCACGTGCCTTTTGGTCAGCACCAAGACACGGAGCTCTGGAATAATCAACAAGCTTGTTCCCAGAGCCCTCGTGTCTTTTGCTTTTAAAATTTGATACTGCTGTTCTTTCAAAGCCAAATTTCGACTTTCCAAGTTCTTTCCAGTTCATATTGAATGCCTTTGTGGGACATATCCACATTGACTTTATATTTAGATGCCAGGTAAACCAAGCCACACACGCACCATAAAACCAGAAGTACTAAAATGTTGGTTTCTGGAAATTGATTATTCCAGAGCTCCGTGTCTTGGTGCTGACCAAAAGCCACGTGGGCTCTGGGAACGAGATTGGAACTCTGCACGTGCACAGCAACTCAGCAGTGGATGTTCTGAAATGGCCCACACTGGAGGAACAATTTTACAAACTTCCAAAATGCATACAAAATAACAAAAATAGCTACCACGTCAATTGCTCTATTTCTTGGAATATTGTGTAAATGTGTGGCTGTTGTGGGGAAGGTCACAAACAAGTCCTTGAAGCCCTCCAGGCTGCTAGAATAGTTGCAAGAACTGTGCACAGCAGCTCAGCAATGGATGTTCTGAAATGCCCACACTGAAGGAGCAATATTACAAACTTTGAAAATGCATACAAAATTATGAAAATAGCTACAATGTTAATGTGGTGATTAGTAGAAAAAGGAATTTTATATTAGCGAAAAAACAAAATGGAGGGTTAGTGACACCTCTAGCTTTGGCTTGATGGCCCTAAATTTTGTTTGTTGTCTCCATTTTGTCTTATCATTTTCAGCTTGTAAGGCCAAGTGGGCCACTTGGCTCATATGCAGACTTTCTTCAACGTCATTATTGTCATTTTATAGGAACACCAATAACAAGACCTCCAGTGTTAGGAAATCAAGATTTAGACCTATACAAACTTTATAAGATAGTACAAGATCATGGAGGCATGGAGAAGGTAACTAGTGGCCAGCACACTAGCTTCTGTAGCTGTTACCGGGAATAGTTCTTAGTGTTTGGTTACCCTATTCTTTTTACTCCTATTGCAGGACTACTTAATGTCACAGTATTTTAGGTACAATTTACCTTCTGATACAGGTAAACATTATGAACTTATGCCTCTTTCTGGCTCTTTTCCCTGAACAGTTGATGCCTAAACAACCCACAATTTGTTACTTTATGTGTATTTCTGGCCCAATAGATCATATATCCTGATTTCAAAACAAAAAGGACTAGTTACAAGTCTGTAAATTGTGGGATAATCAACTTTTGATCCACATAGTCAGAAAGAGCACACCAAAATTCACAATTTTCCAATTTTGGCTGATTTAGGTGTAAGTTGGGTTAGTTGGTTTTGCGTACAATAAAGTAATAAAGCAAATGAGTATCCAAACACCCAGCTGATCATTGCTGTTCCAAGGTATTTGAAATATGAAAGATGAAATAAACACTAATGTATTCTAACTTTTTCAGGTTTCCAATGAATCATTGCTGTGGAGAAAAATTTATCAGCAAATGGACATTCCAATCATTCCACCAAGTGCATCACACCATATTAAAATGGCTTACAAAAAGTATGATTTTTTTGTTCTTCAGTGTTGTTACTTTGGGTCTGTTCTAGCCTTGATCAAGTGTGTAATTGTCACTGATCACAGGTTCAGCTCACTTGTGGCTGTGGAAAGTGATCAAAACTAGTGCTCAGGCTTACTCAGTACTGCTTTTATTAAACCCGCATGTATATAATTGCCATTCACCGGTATGGAGACTGAACTGTGCTTATTCTGTTCAAAACATTAAAATACAGTATTGATCGCAATAGGGGCACATCATACCATCTAGACAACAAGCAAACAACCAAAAGTGTTCCAAATTTCTGAGATGTATAATTATTAGTTGAGAAAACTTATTAGAGCTAAAACTTAAAGCATGTGGTATTTTATTGGAATATGTCTACTAAATCTTTAGGTGTCGTCAGTTTATGCTGGCATTCATTGGTAAATATTGTATGCTTGAGTTTTGGAAAAAAAGTTTCCTCATCAAACAGCTTGTTGTGGGATCGGGATGTAGCTATACTTGGTGAGCCTCAATAGTTAAGAAATAGAAAACGTGCTGTGTTTCTGTTGAGTTATGAACTTTCACGAATATTTCTAGAACTTCATAGAAACACAGAGAACATGTTTTCTATTTCTTTTGGAAAACACTGCAAGGAAAGAAGGAAAGCAACTTGTTAACTTTGATTATCAAAGTGTAAATTCTCTGTGCTCATGCCATCATTACGCTAACAGCTTGTGCTAGTTCTGTGTTTCCATCCAGTTATAGAAACACCATTTTCAACCAGTCAGTGCTCATACTTGCTTAGAGTTGTTCTACTCTAAGCTTCTCTACT
>CM042750.1:84158-94158 GCA_022496165.2 Catalaphyllia jardinei
GCTTCTAATAGATCATATTTTGTGCCAGGCATATACATTTGTGGTCACAAGTTTTTTTGTTTAGAGAGGTTTCAAAGGTTGTAACATTTTTTCTTGCTGCTATATAGGTATCTTTACCCTTTTGAAGTTCACAAGAAGGAAGGACTGGGGCCATTAGCTAAAGACAAAGTTGGTGAACAGAGCATTACTAATGATAAAAATCTCAAACCAGAGAGTCCTGACAGTACCCTAGACAGCAGTGATGAAAAACATTTGGAGTGTCTAGAACCTTTACCAGACATAGATGATGATGAAATAATTTTGAAGAAAGCAGAATGTAAACAAAGCACAAGGATCAGGGAAATGAAACGTCAGCAAAGCCTTGATAATGGAATGATAAGTGAACCTCAAGCCAAGAGCCCTGAGGAAGATGTTTCTGTGGATGTTGTCAACAGTCCTGAGTCTTCATCAGATGTGAGTGAGCCACATTCTGATGGCAAATCTGATGTGCCTTTGGATGAATTAAATTTGGAAATTGGTGATAAGGTACAAGTCAAATACGGAAGAGGGAGAAATCACCGGCTTTATGATGCCAAGGTATGGTCAACTAGTTAAGATTTTTATGAGATTATCAATAATCAGAGTTGAGGTTACTGTAGAATGTCAAAGGCCTATTTTGTCCAAAAATATTTTTTTACACCAAATTTAAGACTTCAAAACATTTTAGGCGGTTGCTTACGGGAGGGTCAACTGTATATTTTTTGTCAATGCTATTAAAAAGCTTGCACTAAGTTAAGCCAGTCATTAGGGGAGAAGGTCACTCCAAAAGGCATATTTTTTGTCATCACCAATAAAAAGTTTATATAGAGTTAAGTTACTCACCAAAGTTTCCGCTTCTTAAGTGCATTCTATCACAAGAAATTTGTCTCCAAAGAAGCCGGCATCGGCAGCTGCCATTTTGAAACAGATGCTCAGCAGCCAGGTCAGGGTAGGCTGCCAAGTGTGACATCATCTTGTCCAAGAGATTTTGGCTTGGCAAGCATAATTTATTTACTCGAGGTCATGGCTCACCTTCAACCTTACCGTTTTGAACCTGAATGTGTTCCTAATCCTGAGACGATTGGTTAGAAGACACATTTTGGTGTTCTTGTGAGCGATGTCAAATCATGCCAACGCAAAGAGAATGTGTTTGTTGCCGAGAACAGCCAGGGAAGAAAACAAAATTCAAGGTAGAATTTTAAGCTTATACTGCATCGGTTGCAGTAAATGGAAAATTTTCTTAGTAAATTGCTTTAGACATTAAAAGGCAGTTTAATAAACCGTAAGCAGTTATTTTTTTTATGTTGACTGTTTGTATTTTTATTTTCGCTGTGTCTAAATGTCATGGTCTCGCATTATGTCCGGCAGTCAGAAATATTCATAGAATTTCCACTGAAAGATTGTTTCAAAATTCTGGATGGTGTTTGATGTTTTTTTTAGTAGTGCAGGGCGATTCCAAAAATTTTAGTGTGCAAGATTACAAAATAACCAAGCTTGTGCACACTATAAAATAGGCATGTGCTTGACGCTGACAACGGCAGTTAGAGATATTAATTTTAACAAATTGCTTCAGAAAGTTTCTTTTGGACCTAAAGAGAAAATGCGGTGTTTGTTTGGAATCGCCAAGCGATTCTAAAAATTATTATGGACTTGTAGTGGACAAATTGTGTAAGCTTGTGCATACCATAAAATCACAGTGGTCTTTATCCGACTGCGGTCACGGTCTCGAATAGAGTAAACACTAAACACCCGGAAGTTAGAAATATTCACTGAACTCCGACTGAAATCCTTAATCCAACCTATTGAAAGTATTTGGTTTCTTTAGAAATGTCAAGTGATCCCAAAAACTATTTTTGTTTTACATTTAATGAATTTACCAAGCTTGTGTTTGCTGTAAAAATTGCTCAGTTATAATTGACACAACCATTTGTGAGACTGCCAGTCACGGCCTCAAATAGACTAAATGCCCTGCAATCAGAAATATTCACCGAATTCCTACTGAAATCGTCAGTCAAACCTATTAAAAGTATTTGGTGTTTCTTTAGAAATGTCACGTGATCCTAAAAAGTATTTTGATTTAACATTTGATGAATTCGGTGAATATTTCTGACTGCCGGGCATAATGTGAGACCGTGACATTTAGACACAGCAAAAATAGAAATACAAACAGTTGACATAAATAAATAACTGCTTACAGCTTTATTAAACTGCCTTTTATTGTCTAAAGCAATTTACAACGAAAATTGTTTTTCCATTTACTGCAACCGATGCAGTATAAGCTTAAAATTCTACTTTGAGATTTGTTTTCTTCCTCTGGCCGTTCTCGGCAACAAAAACGTTCTCTTCATTTTGGCATGATCTGACATCGCTCACAAGAACACCAAAATGTGCCTTCTAACTGATCGTTGACTTCTTCATTTTCAATTTGGCTATCCTCAGGATTAGGAACATGTTCTGGCTCAAAACGGTAAGGTTAAAGGTCAGCCATGACCTCAAGTAAACAAATACTCTTGCCAAGACAAAACCTCTTGGACAAGATGACGTCACTCTTAGCGGCCTAGCCTGCCCAGGCCTCTGAGCATTTGTTTCAAATTTTAGGCTTCTCTGGAGACAAATTTCTTGGGATAGAATGCACTTTAGAAGCTGGAAGTTCGGTGAGTAACTTAACTCTATATACAGGTTTTATTGTTGATGACGAAAAAAAATGCACTTTTTGAGTGACCTTCTTCCTTAAAGTCTCAGCCTCTACAGAGCAGGCATTCCTTGTGTATGTACTTGCCACTCTTAACTTCTACCTATCAAAATGTGTCTGCATAAGTCAAGCTGACTGTTTATTTCTTTCCCCCAATCAAGTCCAGCGTAGCAGGTGTAAATGTGTAAGCCATTGTGTGTTACTCACATTTTACCTGATACTAGCAACTAATGAGATTCAGAGTATAAATCACAACCATGATGGCCTATGCACCTCACAAAACAGTCAACAGACTTGTGTGTGATAATCTATGTAAATTTAAGTCTTCTTAATAAGCTTTCGCTTTCTATTTCAGATAATTCATATTGACCCTGAATCTAGTGAAGGTGCAATATACTGCATTCACTATGCTGGCTGGAATAATAGGTATGTAGAATGTTCATTGAAGGAACCAACAAACAAATAAAAAAGCGAAGGACGAGTTTAATGGACGTGTATAATGAGCAAGGAACCAAATAAAGAACAAACTAATGAAGTCCTCATATAAAACGTTTTCAGCAAGGATTCATTTTCAAACTGAGACCAACAGTGGCCTATTATAAAATAAATAATACAATAATAAGTTTAAGTGTTCTATGTATTTAGCACAGTAGTGCTAATTGGGGACACTTTAAAATAAGCAACTGAATATTTCAAATACATTGTGTAACATAAACTATTAAGAAACCCAACTGGTGGGAGGCTGACCAGTTGGCTATTTACACAACACGGTTGAGGAGTTGAACTCGGGACCTATTGATGATGATGATGATGGTTTCTCTCATAACCTGACTGCTAGTTAATGTTACGCGTTGATCACTCTTACGAAAAAAATCTTAAGATCAGTTAAGTTGAAACAGCTCTGGGTAATTTATTCAAGGTATGATGAATGGATAAAGCCTGAGAAGATTGCAGGATGGGGTACAAGACAGACAAGGAATAGAACTGCCAGTACAAGCAAAGGACCGGAATCCAATTCAAAATCCACTCCAAAGCCCATGACAAGGCCCACTACAAAACCTGCTGGCAGGCGGACATCTAAAGCAGCAGTAACACCAGCCAAGGAAATGGTTGCTAAGCCATCATCAGCATCAAATGGTTCCAAGTGTGCACTGAAGAGACCATGCTCTCCTTCCACAAGGTCTGGATCAGTGTCACCGTCTCTTGGCAAGTCACCTAAAACTGGCCCTAGTAGAGGTACAGGCCGCACAAGGTCAGAGAGGAACTCACTTTCTGAGGTGCCAAATGGATTGGATGAAGGTGACATGTTTATATAGAAATGATATTTTAAAAGCAGCACATTGACAGTTTGACACGAATTTGACATTATGAACAACAAATGTTAATGCTAATATTTAAAGTGAAACTAGTCTCTTTACTCTCAACGAGGGACAAAAAAACTAACAAAAAGCATTGTTTACAGTTTGTAAATATTCCAGGATGGGCTTCATTTTGGTTTCAACATCTGATACCATGTTGAAGTCTGTGTTGCCTACAGGACTTTAATCACTAAAATGTTCCTTGCGTAGCCAAGTTGACCAATGGCTTGGTTACTGGCATCTAATTTTGTTTTATAGCTGGCTTTTCTCCTACTATAGTACACCCATTCATTGGCTAGTTCATGGTCACAAGACGTAACGTAACTGTTTGCCGCCAAATGCCATGAACAGACCAAACTCTATACTTTGTACAAATACCAAAACCGCAAGAGCCATCTATGCAAAATAGGAATTAAAACTAATCATATCCTTTCAGTGAAAAGTCCTTTGTCAAGAAGACGGCAAAAGTCAACTACACCAGAACCATCGTTAACTGGTAAGATAATATAATAGATGAAAAAATATTTGGGGGTTAGGTGCACTTACAATGTGTTTTGTTATTATATTGTAACCATATTATTTGGTGTGGGAAGATTTCTGAAAAATGTAGTTAGTAAATTGCTAACTGTGGCTATATTTTCTCGTAAACAGAGCAACAGAGCAAATCTGCAGATGTAGTAAACCATGTTCAACCAATCCCTGAAGTAATTTCAGGTGAAACAGAAGATATAACACCTGAGGAAATAAAGAGTTTTGTATGCAGTAACGAATCAGCAGATGTCTCAAAGAATTTAACTTCTTATTGTGAAAATGGAGTGTCATCTGAAATTACTAATGTGGAGCAGGGATCTGTGCACAGTTCTGGTAATGTTTCTGGAAAAAAGAAGGATAAGAGTAAGAGAACTGTAAATGGTGTAATAAAAAGTGTTGCATCTCCAGAAGGAGTTAGTAAAGATTTCAAAGACACCAGTGAGACCTGCCCTGAACCCAAGAAGGTCAAAGTTGAAAATGAGAACAGTATGCAAGACAGAGATGTGAAAGACCTGCTCGGTGACAGCACAGTAGTTATGATAGGAAATCAGCCACTGCAAACAGTGGGTACTGCAACTACCATGGAAACAGTTTCAGCCCCTTCCTCAGAGGACACTAAACTAGATATTGTCAGTGACTCAGCAGCATCCAGTTCTGCTCAATGTAGTGATGACAGTGAGAAAACTAATGAGCCAGTTGAGAATTCTCCTAGGAGAGATACAACTGAAAATACTTGTGAACATAACAGTACTGAAACAGATTGCAAACTGGAAAAGAAAAATTCTGAGCACCATCACAGAAAGCATAAGAAAAGGAAGGAAAAGAAGAAACATAGACACACATCTGGTAATGACAGCACAGGTAGTGACGCTCCAGGGAGTCCAGTGTATAGCCAGTCACAGAGAGTATTTTCATCACCACGCCGTCCCAGGATGTCATTTGACATGGATCTAGGTAAGACTACCATCAATCTAAAGATCGATCCCCCACATACAAAAAAGGCAAGTAAAGACCAGGAATTTACACTTTTTTCAATTTTTATAATTCTTCAGTGAAAAGGCATTTGAGTTTACCAGCAAAAATAGTTACGACTGTTTTCTTATGTTTGTTGTTTGCATGAAGGCAGACATTTGTCAGCTCTGGTACAAGAGGCATCTTTCTTTGCGTTCTTCCTTGAAAAAGTATCATGGGGGATTAAACCTTATGTGGTCAGGACTGTGCTAATATATCCTTACTTAGGAACAGAATACAGTTGGAACACCAAGAAAGGGAATCAACTGAAGAGGAGGAAATCATGGTCTGTTTTGGGGGCATTTTGGAAAGGAAGACGTGAGAACTTGATAGAAATTAGCCAAGCATATTCCAGTTACAATCCAGTTTAACATCAAAGATACTCCGTAGCAAGGTTTCTGTTTTAAAGTGACCCCCAGATCCACTTGCTACTAAGAGGACTTGCAAAACTTTCTGCAGACATGTTAAGAAGAGCATTAAGTTTTCTTTTTTCCAGAGGAAATTAAAGCAAAGGAAGATGGTGGGGAACGCATCAGATTACTCCAGGACAAGATAAATGAAATGAGGAAAATGTACAGCTCTCTCAAAGCTGAAGTCGCTAGTATCGACAGAAAGAGGAGGAGACTCAAGAAGAAAAGAGGTGTGTTTCTATTCTTTTTGTCATCTTTTTACCAAGAACTGGCTTTGAGTATTTTATTATTTTTCATTTTTCTCAAGAAAGCGATTTAGAGAAAAATGGAAATGCCTCTCTGATTGAGATCATTTCAAAATGTAACTCGCTGGCCATGCTCATGGCTATGAGTTTTTAAACATACAGTATGAATAGTACAAGTACATACATGAAAGATGGTATATTTGAACTGTGGAGAAAGATATGAAGATATGATTGATCATTGCAGTTATGCACACAACTTAAGCATTCAAATATATGATCTTTCTTGTATTCATTTGTATTCTTCACCGTCTGCAGGTATATTAAGAACTCACAAAGTGATCAGCTCTCAGTTGGCTTGACAGCTTGGCTGGTGGAGCACTGCACTGCTACCGCAAAGTTCATGGGTTTGAATCCCACTCTGGCCTGATTTATTTTTAGGCTTCAATTTCACGACTGCTTAAGTTGCGTGCATGACTGTGATGATTAATCATACCTTTATCGTATGAATAGTTATGTTATATCTTTCTATTGTATTGCAGAAGCAGCCGAAACTGAAGAGGTTCATGAGGCACATAAATCTATAGCGTCGTCCTCATCATCGTCATCACATGCCATACCCTCTCCAAACATCCCTCCTGTAGAATGTAGATAACAAGGAAAATTTCCTGTTGGTATTAAATCTCTTTTTCATATCCTCCAGCGCAGTAAAACTCGGCACTCTTTGTAGAGGAGTAGTGCAAAGATGCAAAGAGAATTACTTGTGAATGAGTAGTCTTTGTAAGCGTTTTTGAAAAAGTTATGAAATAATATATCTTTTGTAAGAAATTTTCCAGAAAATACTTTCCTCGATGTTGAAGCTTTACAGGTCTGTGCAATTACATAGACTAGAGTGGAAAGTATTTATATTTCACATCACTTCCCCAAAACTAATTTATCAATGAAGATTGCTCGTGTGCCTCTTGGAATTACCATCAGGAAAACTGGGGACCAAAATTCAGGTTCTGTTATTTAATGTGGATTTAAAATAATTATTGTACAGTATCAAGATGATGTTTAAAATTGGTCATTACCAGCATTGTTTTATGTGTAAATGTAATTATGATGAGAGCCTAAGAGATTGAAATATCTCACTTGGGTTTAATACAAAGGAGCTCCTTCCGTGATCATGTCTCTAAGACAATATAAATTCACTGTGTTATAAGTCATTAGATATGTAGAGATTTTGCATCATCTCATGCCAGGGGTTTGATAATACGTCACTCCTGACATTCTGAATATCCCGTAACCCAATAGTAGAGCTTTATTCAATCGAGTGTTGTAAAACCAAAACCAAGCCACGTACTGGTTGGACTGCTCGGCCAAAAGAGCGGTTTGAGATTGAGTGTTGGAAGTGGTCAGGCAATTACTTAACCAGAGTAATTGTTTGATAACATTCGACACTCAATTGAAAAGTGCTCTATTGCAAAAGTTAGAGTAATTTATTTTTTCACATACAGCTCCTGTTTTGTGAGCGGCTATAGTAGGCATGCCACGTCTATTGGACCGCGCAATACACAAGTGGCAAAGATCAATTTTTCTCTTCTCGAATTGCTTTGTGTATTAGTAACCCCGCTAAATGGATGTCAGTCTAGAAACAAATTATCGCTCAAGGTAGATATACATATTTAATGAAGGCCTTTGGTGCTCTATATTTTATACTTAAACATCCCTGTGGGCTTGTTCCCGAAAAACGCTTTTGAGGGATAAAGTAGTAAATAAATATTTAAACTTTTTTAAGGTATTGCAGAAATCGATGGAATTAAATTGCTGTGTCAGTACGTTAAAAAGGTGTATTCCGTTTCTCTATTTTAATGTAGTCGCAATTTTGTGTTGTAATACTAGCTTTTTTCTGACTGTACGAGAGGTCTTCACTGTACATGTATTTAATGTGCTCCGTCAGTTTTCTTTTTCAAGCGCAGTTACGCAGTAATTTTTTTTGGTATTTCTGGTCTTAGATTTGACTTTTTGCAACCTTCTTTTAGGTTTACAAACAAAGCAGGTTTTGATATGTATAGAAGCTGAATGTGACAAATAATGGACAATGTGAACACGCCACATCGTGCTATTACAATTAATTGTGATATCTCAAAAGCCTCCGCTAGTGCAAGTCACGCAAGCGTCTTGAAAAGAGGTGCTACTATTTAATTCATAGATTCATGTTAGAGTAAGGCGACGGCAGTAATTCTGATAAATAAGTTCGTGAGTAGTGGGCAAAGTAGTTTTAACGTATCCTTTTATATTCATACACTTACGGTCATAACTAGAATTAATTTGTAGCTTTCTTGTGTTGGTATTTCGTGGTGGGTAAAGAAGTAACGTGTCTCACATTTTTAAGACTTTTTATTTTATGATATATTTTAAAAGTACCCGCTTCTAAGTTATTCCCTGAAGATTGTCAATAAAGACTTCTATGCTATTCCGACAGGTTGAATCCAATTTCTGGTAAATTATGCTAATTCAGGCTTGGGGATTGACTTTGATACGTGTGGATAAATCCTCCGAGTCACCAAGAGTACATGAATAAGTCAAACTTGAATTTCATTGGGCAGCCTGGGGCTGAACGGTTTATGAGGCACTCGATGGTTCAGTTGAAGTCGTACAAATACTTACCCTATGCACCCACACCGATTTCGCGACTAAACGTAGATTGAATGAGCTTTTTATCTGGTGCCGACGGAGAACGACTAAATTCAGTGAGCCACTGAAAATTTTGGAATGCTCTGATAGTGTGCTCTGTATTGTGAAATATAATCCTGTTCAGTTCACTCAAAGGAAACGATCACAGAGTTGCTGTGACACCACACTTTGTTTGCGCGAAGCCTTGCTCTTTCCTTCTTTGACTGCTCTGTGCACAGCATGTAAACCACCGAAACTTGCTGGATGACTTGCTTCGAGATATATTCTTGCAGTTATAACTCGGAGTCTTGCACAATGGCCTGGCCACCGCAAAAAGCTGACACAGCGAATCCGATTTAATATTCCTTAAACCCCAGTGAGATACCAGGTGCGCTTTTACGCGGTAAACATAATAAAATAACATGTTATTTTCATTGAAAAGATCATTGCCATGGTTACATAATCCCTTAAAAAATACTTAAATGTGTTCCCGTAAGATCGAAACATCGGTTCTCCCTCGTTTATCTGCGGAAATGTTCTGAAACGATTGGCATTCGGACAACATTTGGAGAATCTTCGGAAAATGTTCAGAAATCTTTGGAAAACCTAATCTCGTTCCCAGATCTCTTGTGGATCTGGCAAAGTAAGAAAATTTATTTTCATTGATTGGCTGCTCAATTCGACTCCTGTGCAATCCCCTCTTTGAAAATTTACGCGGTTTTCCGCGGCAAACTTTCTTCAAACTCAAGTTCTAACCTGGAAATTTCCGCGGTTGGTGAAAATGAAAAGCCGATAAGAAAAGACGAGAGGAGGAAAAATTTGGAAGTAATTTGCCATTCCGGATTGAAGAACTTTTGCAACATGATCGTACCGTCACCTAAATCCCAAACACGTCATCCAGCGCGCGCTCAAGCTCCCCTCCATCTCCCACACATGCTTTTTTGACACAAAACTTTACAAACCCCTCCCCCTGTTCGCTTTTTTTTTTGCGCTTACGAGGTCGCCCAATCTCTGCACGAAAACAGCATTTCGGGAGCTAATACCAGAAGCGTTTTAGTGAGATTTGGCGATAACAATTAG
>CM042750.1:105821-125821 GCA_022496165.2 Catalaphyllia jardinei
AACTTATCAGCTCCTGACAAACAAAGACAATTAAATGAAACTGTAGAGCGGCAAGGAAAGGTTAGCACATGACCATTAACAATACATTTCGATGAAGTTCCAGATCAAGCTTATTTAAAGCATTTCCCTTATTACTTACCAGAAACACGGGTTGGTGAGAAAGGCAATTCCAAATATTGCAAGCGCCATTAAAACGGTGGTAAGTCTCAGCAACAACGAGAATTTCAAAGCAGAGTGCTTTACACTAGTCAAGGTAGGCTTACAGTTAACAAATCAATGGAAATGAAAAAAAAGGCTTAAATTATGCACGATAACTAACTGTTCAGATTAAGCTGAAAAGTTTTTCTAGTTTGTTTCTCTCTTAAAATTCGTTGAAACACTTTCTGCCTGCTTTCCAACGACTCCGTTCTTGCTACTTTTGTAGGTGAAAGACGAGAATGAATTTTGCAAAGCCCTAAAGAAGAGATTGTGGAATATTGCGACTTCCAAACTGAATGTAAAACAATCTGGTGACGGCGAAAGCCAAGTATGCTTTAGTTCTCTAATGCTTTGATTTTGAACATTTTTTTTCCTGTGTAGGTTTCACTTTTTCCTCTTGTCGTGTTATTTCATTACGATCACGGATCGACCATGGTATTAAATGTCTCGGTAGATGAAGGATGGGACAAAACGGCTATCGAGATGAGATTAAGTTTAAGCATGATTGCACAAGTCCAGTTTGTTAAAAGAGCATTAGTGTGAACGCTGATACACAGAATGTATGGACAAATTGCACATAATTGTTAATGATCTTCCGGAAAATTTTTGATCCTAACCAAATGCAAAGGTAAAGTTACCAGTCATACATTACAGGAACACTTTCCACCCAACGTCAGCTCAAATTCCCAGAGTGATACAAAGGTCTTAAGATAACTATGGCAACAGATCGTGTAACTTCTTGACAGGCATTTCAAAATGATGAGCCCTGCAGCGGGGAACTGAGTAGAGCTGATGACTATTTTGATGATCTGGCTGCAGGAGATATCTCATTTTATGAAGAATCATCCAGTCAAGAAAACTGCCCGTTTAATCATGAAGCAAAAGATATAGCAGACACAGGCAGTTGTGGCAGATCACTTTTTCTGTCAGAGGTGCAAGAAGTGAGAGAACAAAGATCCTCAACTATTGTACAAGAACTACCATGCTTTTTGGAACAGGTCGAGAGAGCCACAGCACTTCCTACTACCGCAGTAATGCCAGATATTACAAGCCCAAAGGCCAAACTCAGGTGTTGTGAAAGTGCACTGATAACAAATAGAAAAGCCACAAGTTCAAAAGACTGGCTAGAAGATTTAACTCAAGATGTGTTTTGGGTGGAAAATGACAAAACACCACCCCCACAGACACTGAGGAATATTCACACACTGGATTGTTATGCAGAAGAACATACTAGTTAGTGGGTCCCCCTCCACTAACTTTGAGAAGAACCGATAAAAATTATGATACAGTACATGTCTGCAGACTTCATAGTGCATTTCAGGTTTTGGTCAAACACTACTAGCAAGGACTACCACACAGTTTAATACTGAGGACATAAGACATAAGATTATCATTGCAACATAACTACAACTTATATCAGTTCCTGAAACTGAGTTTTGTTTTGTCTACTACGGGCTAACAGATCAAGATGACAATACATTTCTTGAAAGTCTCAATGAGTCCACCATAAGTAAAGAATGGAATCAATAAACAATTTAAGGTTGAATCCTGGACCTTGTACTCATCATTCAAAGTACTAGGACAGAATGTCTGTTTACAGCTGATCACAATGTGTGCCTAAATACACAATTACTTTGCTGCATTGGTACAACTCTAAATACAAAAACACTAACGAAGAAAGATATTTCTGTTAGCTCATTTACCCTACTTTTTGATAAAGTTCATTTCAGTATATCTATCTGTAATAAGAAAAAAACTAATCAAACAAATTAAAAAACAATTGAATATTAAATTTAACTTCATCCATAGGAATTTACCATTGATGAATGATGATGATGACGATGATGAGGATAATGACAATAAGTGAATTATTTTGCTGCCAAAAAGTCCTGAAATTCAATTTTCTATTCTCTGATAGCTGCCTTTAAAACTAGTATTAATACTAATGCTATTTTGACAAAGGTATTTTTTACACAAACTAGGAGCCACATTAAAATGAAGTTTAACTGTCTTGAAAAGACTTTTTTCATTGATGTCTTTTGGGTGACAACCATTTTGTATGTCATAACAATGTAGGACTATGTCATGACATGCAAGTATTTGTTGAGGCTTATAAATCAACTTATTAAATGGCTAGCTCCGCGAGTGGGCAAGATGACCCAAATCACATGCCGTGATTGGCTACCCGAGCAGATGGAGCCATCTTGCCCGCTTGGGACTACCCACTGTATCCCGCAAGAAAAATTTCCCCGAAAGCCATATAATAAATCCTTTATTGACCAAGTTTGTTTCGTGAAGATGGTGATATCCAGCCATCTTGACCACACACTTGGTCAATAACCCATATTTATTTAATTGACATTAGTATTATAACAAAACCACAAGCAAAGGTTTTGGCTTTTTGCCAATAGTTTGAAACTTTTATCTTTTAGCCAAGAGGATCAAAGCAGGAATCAGTTATAAAGGAAAAAAGGAATAAATTTGACAGTTTATACAAGAAATCTCATGAGCAATATAAGCACCTTTCCCTTCTTATTGAACAACACATTATACCATAGACTATAATTTGTTAAAGCAGCACAAGGGATGCCTGAATTTCTGGCTCATCCTCGGTGTAAAAACCTGTGACACTCACCAGTGGCGTAAAACAAAGAATACAAAAAAGTCAACATAATAGACCTAACCCTAACAATAGCTACAAAACAAAGAAAAACTTCACAGGTTTTTACACCGAGGTAAACCTGAATTTCTTGGAAGATATCAACAGATTTGTACCCAAAATTTTTCAATTGAATATTCAACATCCAATTTGTAACATCTGGAATTATTCTGTACATTTGCAGAAGCTACTGGCATCTGACTGGTTCATAAACAATGGAACTGAGTAGTGTATTGGAGTAAGAACATACTAAAGGAAATAAGAAATACCACCTCTGTTGCAGCAATTTCCCAACTGCTACAACATTTTCAGAGGAAATTTTCTACAGGAGTCACCAACTAGCTTCTTTTTACTGTCATTGACTAAACAGTGGAATCAAAAGAGATTACTAATGAATTTGCCAGCTTGCACATGCACTAAGTCACAAAACCATCATGATAACCTTAAGCACCGTAAATCAACTCTGATCAATTTTGGTGACAAAAAAACAGTACCACATGAAAAATTTATTTAAACAGAATTAGCTTAAGTTCCATTTACCAGTATGATAAAGTTAAAATTATATTAAAATTTAAAGCAATTGACCTACTCCTGTTAGTTTTGATATCACACCAAGAGAAATGCCAACAGCACAACCTAATAGAATCAAAAGATTTAAATGACTATACATAATGTCTCTTATTAACAGTTCTAGTCGTTCAGAGGACACTTCATCTTTTCTCCTTGTTGTGTATCTTTTAACTTCCTGTTGCAGTCTTTTTATGCCTTCACCCTGTAATTAAGGAGATAGTTTTCTTTACAATATGAAAGTGTATTTACCAGTTATGCTTCTGTTTATATTTTAACAATGTCTAACTATTCAGTTTTTAATTTCTTCACTTAGTATTGTAACTAAAGTTTGTTGAAGATTGACCCGCCTCAAATAGCAAAATTGCTATCTGCGGGTCAACATAAATTTTTTTGTTGTGAGAAATAAAATGAAAAGTGTGTTAAATATGTCTGAATAATGTTGCCATGTTTCTATCACCTCTAAGTCTGTAAAAGATTGTTTCAAATGAACAAATTAAATACCCTGGTAGTTGTAAAAATTGTAAAATATGTAAATGTAAATTTTATTTATAGTGGACATGTACTTAACTTAGCACTAAGCATTAGCTAGTTTACAGGCATGCCAGTGAATAACACAGTTGAAAACCCCAACTGGCAGGAGGCAGACCAGTTGGCTATTTACAAAGTGTGACCGGGTGGAGGTCTTAGCAGGGTGGAGGTCTTAGCTTGAACCTGGGACCTCTGGATTACAACACCAGTGCCCTAAACCACTTGGCCACACTCTCTACCTTGACTTATTGATTATAAATTGGGGAGCAGGGATGGCACAATGGTGTGATGGCTTGCCTCACACCATTGGCCCAGGTTCAATTCTGTCCTAGTGCCATATGTGGGTTGCGTTTGTTGTTTGTTCTCATCCCTGCTCAAAAGTTTTTTCTCCGGAAGGTTTTCCTCCACAAAACCAACACCTCCAAATTCCACTTCAACCAGGACAGAGGACCCACATGAATACCAGCTAAGGCTCATGTGGCTTCCTTGCTAAATGTTGCAATTGATTTTTTTTGTTTCGTCAGTTCCAGAAAGTATCCATACCTCCCCCATGGAAGGACTTTTTGCTAAGAGCCCCTCCATTGCAAGTAATGTTATTCTAATTTGCCTACCTGAGCATAGGAGGACAGTTGCTCCATAATAACAGGAACTAGATCAGTCAATACTTCAACTACATAAGGTTTAACCAATGGTCTAAGGGATGACAGTTTAATGCCAGCACTAGACAGAAGCTGCCCTTCAGGGGACATTGCCAAATTATGAAGCTCAGTACCAATAAGTTTATCAATTGCCTCTGACTGTAATAGTTTCTGCAAATGTCCTTCAACATTCACTCGCACTATTTGTTGGTTTAATTTCTTTGTACTGTACAATTCTAAAAATGTCTCATCGAAGAGGGTATTGATAATGGAAGTCCTCACACTTTCACAAATATCCTGACAGCGATTGTAAACAATCCTGAAGAGAGAAAACATGACTGCTTTAAAAATACAAGCATACATTATACATCAATACTCAAAATGAGAGAATTTGATCACACAATAAATTAAAAATCAAGATTGCTTTCAGTTAGTCATTGTGGGGTCTCAAAAATGTAATCAATCACCAGAAAAGGTTCATAAAATGACAAAAATCTTACGTGATAATCATGTCATTAAGCGTGTCAATTAAAAACACTTCATGTTTGTAAGTTAATTGGGTTTTCAATGCAAAAAAGAAAATTGCACAAGTAGCACTTTCTATAGCTATGAGATAAATAAAATGAAAGAAAAGCCAGCACATTTTGCTACTCAAGAAGTAATAGTCCTCTAGTAGCGTAGCCAATTAAAATGCAGGATTGGCATTAGTGCAGTAGTTCAGTTCAGTTCATTACAGTTCATTTTATTTGCCTTCATAAATTATAATTATACTAATTACAATAATAATCAACCATTTAGCAGGCAGCACAGGAAGCTATTTTGCTTATTTAAAGGACTGCCTTAAAGAATGGAACAAGAAACTAGAATGTACACCGTCAATGGCAGAACAAAAATATTGAGACTGAAACTAAATATATATTACAAAATTTACATGTATAAATAGACATAGACACAGACATAGACTTAGACAGTAGTTGGGTGATACTAATATACATGTATAAATAGACATAGACACAGACATAGACATAGATAGAAAGAAAGATAGATAGAAAACTTTATTTCTTCACGGTAGTTTTGTTCAAAAATTTACAATTCTTGCTCTTCACAAAAGCCGTGCAACTAGGTAAGAAAAGGTAAAAAAATATATAAAAGCTAAAATACAATCATTATTTAATTTACACAATAAAAATGGCAGGCTTACATATCAATGCTGAGGTCGAGAGATTTCAGTTTGTTCCTAAACATTTCGAAGGAGAGCTCGGATTTCATATTTCATATTTCCTTCGTTGGAGTCAAAAAATCTGCACCGGTAATCACCTGTGCCGCTTGATTTTGCAGTTTTTGGAGTTTATCGGCTAAGTTGTCACCAATGCCATTCCAAACAACACGGCAATAATCGAATAATCGAAGTAAGGTTCGACTACAGATTGGTATATAGACATAGACACAGACACATATAGACATAGTCATGGTCATAGACACAGACAGACAGACACAGACATATACCTGCCAGATATAGACTTAGACATACACACATATAGACATAGACATAGACATAATAATAATAATAGTAATTATAATGATAGCAATAATCAACTTTATTATCCAACTGCACCTCATGGAGTACAACTAACGCCCAGAACGAGTACAAATATCATGCGGTATTTGTACTCCAGAGGACCGGTTAGACAGGTTTGTTTGCTGTTGACCAATCAGTTAGATGGATTTCCCGTTTCAATTCCATTCCACTTCGCATACCTCAGTCACGCATAAATAAATATCAGCAAAATTCAACCACATGGACATAAAAGTTTGGCATGTTGGATAATAAATCTCTTATTAGACATTTTGTTGTGTAGTATCGCTGAGAATTTTTACTTGTTCTTTGTATTTTGACTTGCCGTACAGGCTCGTCAAAATACGGCACAACTCGTAAAAATACTCCGCAATACTACACAACAAAACGTCTAACAAGATGTATTTATTTAACAAGGGTAGACACATGACAGTAAAAAACTGAGAAACCGGTGGCCCTCTAATATATAATACAAAAGAACAGAAATGATTAAAATCAAAAAACTAGAATAGTAAAAGTATGCTATGAAAAGGGGGCCCTATAATATATAATACATTAGGGACAGAAATAATGATTAAAATCTGAGAAACAAGAATTGCAAAATTTCATTAAAATACACTACGAAAAAGACATGTATAGATTACTCTAAAATGACAAAATTTCTGTAAACAGAATAAACTAAAAGATAAAACGATCTAAGTGACACAGGAATAGATCTATATGGACATAGACTTAGACACAGACAAAGACAAATGCATAGACAAGGCATAGCCATGGATATAGGCTACTTCAGGTTCTCATTGGACCATTCTCAAGTGTGTTTTGTTTTGTGACTGTCTTTTGTAATATTTCTGCTTTGTGAAACCCTGTTGACAAATCTTTGAAGCCATTGTAAATTATCCAACTTTGTTGATTACAAGGGATATAACATTCCTAGTTGTAAAAAATTGACATAAAGGGAGGTAGAGAGAGAGTGAGTAATAGACAGATTGAGCAAATGTCAGATGCACTTAAATGTCTTAATAAGATTTAAACCATGGGAGCAGTTACTAAACAACTCTTAGTCTTCTTACGGCTACAAAGTCAATTGGTTTGCAACTTAATTTCCACGTTTTCCCCTTACGGATTACCATAAAAAAATTTATCAGTAAGGGCTATCATGTACACATTACACTGTACTCAGTCTCTAATAGTCTAACTTTCCATGTCTTTTGATGACATGCTATTTACAAACCTAACTAATGATTGCATTTTCATTAATAATAATAATTACAATGACAATCAACAGACTTTGAGAACATAAAACAAACAAAATGGGTCTAATTCTACCAATGACAACCAACATAGGTGACCTTTTGAATTCATTAAAGGGAATTTCTAACTCCTGTGTGTTTCACTGAAATTACTGACAGCAGTGAAAACCGTTGATCGCACAGAATTCATGTGTTTCAGCCAGCCCTGTAATTTGCAGTTTCAGGAAACATCGATACCCATCCAAGGAAGGTTGCTATAAAGTCTGTGGAGGGCAGTAGTTTCCAAAGTCAACATTTTTTAAACTCTCCTTTCCTAAGAAATAATATGTACTGACCAGAAACTATCTACAACAAGGACTTATGAAAAAAAGCAGTTGATGAAGAGATTCTCCATAGAAGATAGAGATGGCTAGGTCACATGCTGGGGAAACCAGTAAGTGGCATTACCCAAACAGTCCATCAGTAGGGTTCAAAAGGTTAATGCAGAAAGGATCTTGGAAGGATTTCAAGATGATCAGGTACTCCTGGATGCAACTGGAGAGGAAAGCTCAGGACAAAAGCTCGGGGAAACCAGTCAGTGGCATTACCCAAACAGTCCATCAGTAGGGTTCACAGGGTTAAATGCAGAGAGGATCATCTTGGAAAAGATTTCAAGATGATCAGGTACTCCTGGATGCAGCTGGAGAGGAAAGTTCAGAACAAGGGAAGCTGGAGAGGCTTTATGATTGGTGGCCTATTCTCCAGGGGGAGCAATGGTCATTAAGAAGATGAAGCTTGCTTTACATTCTCCTTCGTCATTGGTCATTATCTCGCTAAGGAGTCACGTGAGATATGCGCGTGAAACCAGAGCGGCCACTTGCAAGCAAACCTTTGAAGTAGTTGCACAGAAAAAAATTCCTTTATGGCGAATTTACTCAACCCTGAAGACCCCGTCGACGGAACGGAGCTTAATTCCACTGAGGCAGTTGAAGACGCCCTTCTAGAGGAATCTGCACTCGAAAATAGTGACTCGCAATTGAGTGTACTCACTAATTTGAACCAAAACATGGATCACATGGCGGGTTCATTGTCTGCCATGGGCGAAGCATTTGCTGTGTTGTCAAAGCAGTGCCCAGCGAAGCTAGATGCTCCCTCTGGGAATTTAGACTCTTTAGAGGGAAAAACGAAGAAGTCTAGAGTTGCTGTCAGTGATACAGAGGAAACTAGCAGTGAAATCGATGATACAGATGTTCACGAGCTTCTTGCAACCGACGCGGAGAACAACTCTGAAGGCGCCAAAACGTCGTCCGCCAACTTGCAGGACTCCTGCAAAAATGAAGGCGAAGACGAACTTTTAAAGAAATTGGCCCTGGACTTCTCTAAAGATGACAAAGTGAGTCACCCAATCTCTAAGCAACTTGCCGAAATTATCAATAAGAGATGGGCTTCAAAACGGGGTGAGAACAAGGTCAAAGAAACAGTCGAGAAATACGATCGCCCAGAAAACTGCGAGAAACTTGTTGCCCCTAAAGTGAACCCTGAGATTTGGGAAAAATTAACTCATTATGGGAAAAAGCAGGACCTCAGATTGTCCGCTATTCAAAATATGATAGTGAAGGTTGGAGCCATTATCGCACAATCAACTCAAAAGCTCATTTAGAGGTCAAGGCGCCCAAGGTGCGAAGCTTGACACGGGTGCGTTACTCACAGCACAAATTGATGCCATTGCCCTGTTGGGTCACACCAATTACGAGCTTTCGCTATGTAGACAGGAAGCCATCAAACCCAACCTTAACAAGGAATATGGCTCGCTGTGTTCTTCTCAAACACCGGTCACAACCTTGTTATTTGGCGATGAGCTTCAGTCGCAGCTTACTGAGATTCGAGCATCAAACCGCATTAGCCACACAGCTGTTCACAATAGCTCCAAATCTTCCACCAAACCTCCATATCGCCAGAAACAGAACCAGCCTTTTTTAGGCCACTTCCAGTCCAGATGGAAACCACAGAAAACCTGGAAGAAAAAGGAGGAAACCAGCAAAAAAATAAACACTGCTGATGATATCATGTCAAAACTTCACATGTTACAGGTAACTCAATTTGAAGAATTTATCCCTACACTAATAGCTTACCTTGTTGCACAAACAAGCTGCTTCAAAAGCGGTAGGCTGGAAAAATTTACTCATTGTTGGCAAAAAATCACCTCAGACACTGAGATTCTTCAAATGGTGTCAGGGCAATACATTGAATTTGACACTAAGCCTTGCCAAACACACCCCGCTGCGGTGAAATGTTTTAGTGCTGCAGAAAATGATATCATTTCTAAGGAGGTTGCTAACCTGCTTCAGAAGGCAGCTATTGTCGAAACCAGTCATGAACCTGGGTAGTTTATCTCTTCTGTTTTTGTACGCCCCCAAAAAGACGGATCCCACCGAATGATCCTCAATCTTAAAGACCTGAACAAGCATGTGCAATACAACCACTTTAAAATGGATACACTTCAAAGTGTAATAAGCCTTATGATGCCTAACTGTTTCATGGTCTCTGTTGACCTTAAGGACGCGCATAACTCTGTCCCTATTGCGGTTCCACACCAGAAGTACCTTAGGTTTGAATGGGGTGGCAAATTGTATCAGTTTACCTGCTTTCCTAATGGTTTAGCTTTCTGCCCAAGGAAGTTAACTAAACTTATGAAGCCCGCCGATGCTGATTTGAGACAACTTGGACATATAAGCTCTCCTTATATTGATGACTCACCTACCAGGTGGAAGTTATGAGGAATGCCTAGCTAATATCCTAGACACTGTGAAAATGTTGGCTTCATTTTTCACCCTCATAAGTCAGTTTTCACCCCTACACAAAAATGAGTATTTTTGGGGTTTGTCTTGGACTCAGTCCAGATGAAAATTTATTTGACAAATGAAAAAATTGACAAGCTCAAATCAATCTGCGCCAAGCTTATCAAGGCCCCAAAAAACACTATACGGGAGGTTTCTAGGGCCCTTGGGCATATGGTATCTAGTTTCCCAGGAGTCATGTATGGCGCCCTTTACTTCCGTCAATTAGAAAGGGAGAAAACTCTTGCCCTCAGATACAGCAAGGGTGATTATGATGCTTTTATGGTAGTATCAGACAAAGCTTGTAATGAATTAATGTGGAAGAATGCACACCTTGAATCCAGCTACAATGTCATTAGTCATGGTGAGCCTACTGTTGTCATGTCAACTGATGCCTCATCCACTGGCTGGGGCTGTGCCCTAAATGATACGAGTACAGGTGGACACTGGAGTACAGAGGAGGCCAAAAACCGCATAAACTATTTGGAGCTTCTAGCCATATACTTGGCTCCAAAATCCTTCTCATCTATCATTACTGGGCAGCATGTGAAGCTCATGGTGGATAATATGACTGCCCTGTCTGATGTAAACCATATGGGTACTAGTAGCTCTGAAAAAAGAAATGACCTAGCCAAAGAAATTTGGTCATGGTGTGTCCAACACAATATTTGGCTTATGGCTGTCCATATCCCTGGTGTGGAGAATGTGGAAGCTGATAAACAATCTAGACAGTCTCATTCGCAACTTGAGTGGACACTACACAGAACTATTTTCAGGGACTGCGTCATTGTAGTAAAGGTTGTGCCCAATATTGACTTATTTGCTTCCAGACTAAACCATCAGCTTCAGCCTTAATGTATCCTGGCATCCTGACCCAGGGGCTGTGGCAGTTGATGCATTTCACTTATCTTGGAAACAATATATGCCTTACATGTTCCCTCCATTTTCTCTTATCAGCAGAGTATTGTAGAAGATTCAATGAGAGAGGGTTCAAGGAATTATCCTTGTTCCGAAATGGCCAACCCAAACATGGTGGCCTGTCTTGATGAGAATGCTGATAGACAATCCAGTACTCCTACCCAACAGAAAGAAACTGCTATTTCTTCCAAGCAGCACAGAGATGATTCACCCTCTGTATCCAAAACTGGAGCTGCTGATGTGTCACTTGTCTGGAGATCTCTTGAAAGCCAAGGAATTTCAGTCCTGGAGATCAGGCACCACAACCCAGTACCAAACTTACCACAAGAAGTGGGAATCATTCTGTTGTCTATGGAACATTAATTCCCTTCAGGCCACTTTACAGGATGGTATAAATTTCCTTGGAGACCTCTTTGCCACTGGTGTAGGATACAGCTGTATCAACACTACACGTAGTGCCCTATCATCTATTATAGTGCTTCCAGGGAGTGTTCACTTTGGTAGCCATCCACTCGTTATCAGGTTTGTTAAAGGCGTTTTTGAAGCTAGACCTTCCCTCCCCCAATCCAAAGAAATATGGGATGAAAACTCTGTTCTAAAGGTACTTGCAACCTGAACTCTGGGAGTGGAAATGAGTCTCAGAGATATGTCCTGGAAGCTAACCATGTTGCTTGCTCTCTTATCTGGCCAGAGAGTACAGACACTGAAGGCATTTACTCTGACCTCAATGACTTTAACTGCAAACAAATGTGTATTTACGATTGACACCCCCCTGAAGACCACTCGGCCAGGCAAGCACCTAGGTCGAATTGAGTTTTTGGTATATGAACCCAACCGGAACCTGTGTGTTGTACAACATCTCCAAACCTATATTGACAGAACATCTCGCCTAAGAGGAGAAACGGACCAGTTGCTGATTGGCTATCAGAAACCGCACAAACCTGTGTCAACTAACACTATTGCTTGATGGCTCAAGAATGTCATGGCCAAAGCAGGAATTGACACAAGTGTGTATAAAGCTCACAGCACAAGGGCAGCTGTCACATCAGCAGCAAAGGGAAAACAGGTCCCTATTGACACTATCTTGTCTACAGAAGGTTTGAGTAGTGCAACCACCTTTGCTTGGTTTTACGATTAGCCTATCCAAGACACTGCCAAAAATTTTGGGCATGAGCTACTACATAATAGCTGTTAATGCTTATGACATGGTTTTTTCAATCAGGCTTATTTACCATGTTGTTACTGTTAGGTCACGTTAAGAGATTTGATATTTATGGGTGTGTACTTCATTTTTCAGCACCCTCTTGTTGCTAATTTTCATTAAATTTGATTGACGCTCATGGTTTCTGCTCATGATCACGACGCTTTAAAGTCCCACGTGACTCCTTAGCGACATTGACCAATGACGAAGTAGAATTGTAAAATTAAAGGAAACTTACCGGAAGTTGAAGTTTGATTGAGATTCTATGAAGTCATTGGTCTGGAGCTAAGGAGTCAGGTGCCCTCCCATCTGGGCTACCCACCCTACTATTTACAACAGTCCTGATCACTCGCCTTTGAAGTGTGGCCGCTCTGGTTTCGCGCGCATATCTCACCAGACTCCTTAGCTCCAGACAATGACTTCTTAGAATCTCAATCAAACTTCAACTTCTGGTAAGTTTCGTTTAATTTTACAATTTCTTAGCATATTTAGTTGTTTAGGTAATTAGTTATTTTGTTTACTACATGAAAGTAACTTGTCTATTGTGATTAGTTAAAAATAAATGTAGTTAGTTCAGAGATATTAGCATCTGGGTGCTACTGTGTAATATGAGACTAAATAAAGTAATTATGTAATTATGTATGTATCATATGTATGTAAGCTACACTGTAATTTCAGAGGCATAGGTGGTTCAGACCAGGAAACCTTCTGTGGCAGGGATATGGATGTTTTCTGAAGTAACACAATTCATAAATTAAGCTGCTACATCTCATACCCGCTTCCATGAAGACCGGGAATTCTTTTAAAAAATAAGGTCACTGCTAAATGGTTCACACAGCCTCCAGTGAATCCAAATGTACCACAAGAAAAAAGATACTGAGCTATACAATGCCAAGTTGCAGAACCTTCATATGATGTCAGTGATAATGTAAATAATCCAATTATGCTTAAATGAAGACAGATCAAGATACAAGTTACTCCAATGCTTGATTTCCAGTGTACAAATATATGGCAGAGAAGAGGAAGTCTGTTTTGTATCATCACATCTTGCTTTGGTAACACTGGGTAACAGGACTGAGTAATATTGATGTTCATCTGTTAACAAACATTAAAAAAGACATTCAACCTAGCCTCCTACACAGGACATTCTTTTGGCTCATCACACTCTCCTTCCCAACAAACAGTGGTCATGTGCACTAAAGGCATCTATGGTCAAGTGTCAATGAGGTGGTCCATGGACCACCCCCAATTTTCAAAAGGAAATCGCCTCTGTTAATCTGAAAATTTACCACAGGTCAGGGAATGAAAAAAACCACTCATATTTATTGCTTACGTCCTTGAGGGTTTGTCTCGTAACAGCGGGTTGCTTTGCGATCGCGCCCCCATAAATGGGAAGACCATAAACTTGTTTTTAGATACACTTCCAAATTGCAATTCAATGGGGAAGACGCCCCCCCCCCCCCCCGCCGCTTATTATACTCTATCACACATATCGCTCCAGCCCCATGCGCTCCCTCATCCAAGATGGCAGTTGCCTTGAAATGATCCAAAGATCCAGTGGGTATTAGCAGGGTGATTTCCTTTTGAAAATTAGGGGTGGTCCATGGACCCTGGTCCATGGTTTGTATAGGTTGTGGTTTGTTTTTTCTGTTTGGTTTAATTTTTTTAAATGAGATTTTACTGTCACGCCAGTAAAATATAGTTAATGGAGCGTGACCTACGTTCTCAATGAGCCGTTCATGGCGGCATCGCTTTCTATAGAGCTATTCAGCAGTTGTATTCCAAAGGTCAGCAAACTGTAAGCTTCATTGTAGCAAAACCTAAACATGGTAGCTTTGTTACCTGCGTATGTTATAACGAACCACAGCATTGGTGCAAAGCATTAAAGCACTATTCATGTCTTAGATGTTACACGTGCTAGGGTAAGCTGTTCGGTAGTACAGCTTTTTCTACTGGTTTACTAGCAGACGAACATCTCCATATAAAAGCTCAAACAACTGTTCAGAGTCTATTTTGAGTTCGTCTAAGCAATGTCGCTATTACTTTCTGTAAACCTATCGTTTAATTTTCCCTCCCTCCCTTTGGAGACGAGGTTGGTTATGTATTCCTACACAATAAACAAGGGTCACTCCTGTGTAGTGCAGTTAAGTCTGTGCAGCGACTTCCCCCAAGCTTATTGATTTTGCATCGCCTTTGTGCATCGCTTGCTAACCGATACTCTTGTCAGATCCAGCACGTGCTGTCTGTCATTCAGCTTGTAGTGCTGGGGAGATAAGTGAGGTTATTTGTCACGCTATCGCCGGAAGTCGCATGGGCTAACCAAACGCAAGGTAGTGTACCCCCATTAACACAATCCCGAGTGTTTTGTATTTGATTAATAGCTCTGGTTCAATTGCAAATCGCCACAGTTAATTTACTTTCGCAGGAACAACAACATTAAACCAGTTTAAATTTTGTAATTCGTATTGTGTGATCGTCCGGGTGAGTGTAGTTCTGAAAAGAACTGTTGTTGGTGACTGACGTTTCGACAACCTGAACGGAAGTCATCTTCAGAGTCAAGTGAATAGTGTTTGTCAGTTGGCCAGTTAAGCCATGATGGCAGTTAGTCATCAGTCAGTTTCAATCCGTCTTTTGTTAGTTAAATTGGTCTGTTAGAGTCCGTCTATTGTAAGTCAAAATTACGTCGGTCTGTTAGAAGTCCGTTTGTCGGTTTCGTTTTCGTTGTGGATAAGACGTTTGTAAGGTGCAGGTAGTTGTTGACATCTGTTAAGAGGCATTTGTTCTAAGTTAGTGTACCTGTCCAGCTTTCCAGAGTCAGTCGTTGAAAATAGTTTGTATTGTAGGTTAAGCATTGAGCAGAGTCCCAGTCAATGTTGTGGTTTGTCAGTTGATGATGCACAGCAATGTGATTGTTGACATCACCATTTCTCGTGGCTCGTTTTTGTTCAGTCAGTCTCGTGTTAAGGTTTCTGCCAGTCTCACCAATGTAGGAAGCCTGGCAGTCAGAGCATTTGATCTTGTAAACAGCTCCCTGCCTGTTGTTTAAATTTTGTTAAACCAATTTGAATTTTTCAAACTGGGTTGATTTTTTTTGTCAACTATCTTTCCTCTATCCTATTCTCTCCTATTCTCACTGAGTGACTCCTGATTTATTCTATCCCCCAGCTACTCTACCCCTTCCCCCAAATTCCCAGTAAGCGTGAATACTAATTAACAGTAAGAGCTCTTATACTTGTTTTAATTATCAGTTCATCACCCCAAGCCCCTCTCATGAAAATTTTAATTTATTCAAGATACGTATAAATTTTAATTTATCCATACATGAACCTTGTCTTAATTACTAAGCTAACTAATTCCAAATAAGTGGCTAGACCTAATCACTAACCTGAGACCTCAACCCAAACTACTAAGTCATATGCAAAGTTCCCAGCCTAACATCAAAGCTAACCATTCTAAATAAGTGTGCCTGATCACTATCTTGAGTGCTTAACCCAAATTACTAAGACACATGCCCATGTTCTGCTCAAAATTGAAAATCAAACTGGTTTAAAAATTTCAACCCAGTTTGAAAAATATGAACCAGTTTTAAAAATTTAAACTGGTTTAACAAAAATTAAACAAAAAAAAAATCAAACCACAACATATACATCCATTCGTTTTGCTATTGGTATTGGTATTAGTATCATGAATTATTAATATTTAAGAATAAAAATTAGTGATAAAAATAGTGTGAATACTATCTACTTAGTGAGACCTGAGCTGAACACACAATCTGATTCAATCGAAGCAAAACTATTTAGAACCTAATTATCACTTTCTATGTTCCGCATTGTAGGGTTTTTAATTACATGCAACGAGATTTTCACACACATTTTAGTATATTAAGAACTCACAAGACTTTGACCTTTAGTTTTACGAATTTGAAAATGATGAACGATTCATCGAAATGTCATTCACAATTTTTATCACTAATTTTTATTCTCAATTGTTTATCCAAAGCCTCCGTTATTAGAATATTAATATTTGGCCTGGTTTAAACGTTGCATTTTACATGCACCGAATCAAATACTAATTTTAGTTGATTCGAATGAATACATTTGGCTGATTTGATTTAGACGTTGCACTTTTTTGCCGAATAAAATTGCTGAACGCAAGCGACGTGTTTTAAATTCCCATTCGAGCAAACATAAATTATTTACTTAACATAATTTGAATTTGATTCGGCACATGTAAAATACGCTATTTAAACTGTTGAACTTCAGTCGTATATATTTGACTGACCCGCATTGAATTGAAATATGTCGCATTTAATTGATTTAGACATCGCATTTTACATGCACTTAAGGTGGCCAAACACAGTTTTTGGGAGTGCTTTTGCTGATGCAATTCAGTGAGCACAGGACTTTCAAAAAAACAAACATGCCGTCAATAGAGTGATCATTTTAGTTACTCAACTCCAGCACTATCTTTTATTTTTCTCAATAATTGAACGCAGTGTATTGATGGCTTTAGTCTTTTATCACAAAGATATGTTAGGAAAGGTAACGATGCAAAGAACCCAGAATTCTCAGCTTTTGTTTTTTTACCGAAAGAACACAGTCATAAGAATTTCAAGAAATTTGGCAAAAAAAATAGTTCAAAAACTATGATCTATCACGAAAAATCTGAATTTTGACATGAGGAATTTTTAATTATGCAGAAACTGATTTTCAGCGAATTACGAAAATCGCCTATGTCAAAGTTTTATCAAAACAGTGTTGGCAGAAGGGATTTAATGTAAATTCGTAGTGGGCAAACAATGAAAACAATCTAACGACTGGATGTTTCTTAAGGATGTTTGCATCCAAAAACTTTCCACATACATACAGATTTTTTTAAAACTTTGACTGCAGGTAGAAAATGATAAAATTAGATTACAAACGTAAAAAAAAATGGGGGGTCACCGAACTTGTTTTGAAGATAAGGCGTAACACAGACCATAGCATTTCTAGGATTTCCAGTCACTCGAGGCAATTCTGGCTGGATTCATTACTATCGGCATGTATTTAAGTTGAAGAATTATATCTAAGCTATGTGTGTTTAACACAGCATATATAGGCCTATTTGATAGATCTTTGCTACATATGTCATTAAATCAGCTAAAATTAGCCTTAAAAATACAGCTTAGCTACACATGCCTGTATTCATGTACCAATTCGACCCTATTTGAATAGTATATGAGAAATAATTAAAACTTCCCATGTACAGATTTTTTTGTTTTTTAGTATAATGGAAAGAATCAGAAAAGGAAGTGATATGCCAAAAAAAAGTGGGGATCACCGAGCATCCAACAAAAATATTCGCACAAGAAGTTAACATAAAGGTCATCAGCTCTATATTTTGCTGAGTTTTTGACTCGGTGCACTTGCTTGAAAGTGACGTGGCACGCGCATGACCAATGAATAGCGTGCATACTAGAGATGGGCAGTAGCAATGGGCACGAATGTCCACATTCTTAAATAAACAAAAACCGTTTTTTAAGCCTCGTTTTTTAACTAGCCCCATTGCCAATAGGCAATAGCTCACCATTGCAATAGCTCCACCAATTGGCAATAGCTCACACCCTAGCCAAAATACAAGAATAAATAGGGTTTCCTGGAAAACCAGGATTGAGCATCAAGGATCGAGAATTGAGTGAAAAAAAAAACAAACAATAAAATCATGAAGTGCCAAGCACGCAAGATATAGAGGAAGAATGGATAAAAATTAAAGCAAACCGAACTAGCACAACATAAACATGGTGTTAACACCATGCACACCATACAACATATGTGTGACCTTTGACATGACAGTTGCTACACCATAGTCAAACAGCTCTGCTCTCCTTTTTTCTTTAATATCTTTTCTATAGAAAACAGCATGTAATGCCCTTCTGCAACAATAATGTGAAATAAAATAGGTAGGAGGGCCAAAATTGAAAGGAGTGGCAAAAACGCCACAAATTTTACGAGCCTTAAGCGCGCATTGTAAGTGTCATACAATGTCTCAAGAGAAAAACCTACGAGGACAAGTTAAATAATATGGTATCTGTGATAAGAATCTACCTACTGCTTGCAAACAGTTCCAATGACAGCCGGGCCCAGCGTCACAATATATAACGCAGGTAAGAAAAATGTTCACGGAAAGTTTCGTATTTTGCCCCGAGAAAGCAAATACTTAGAGACTTGAAACAAATCTTGCAATATAAATGAGCCTAAACAATAGCAAGAGCGGTAGTCGTGCAGGCCTGTCACAAATTTCTGTGATTTTATTGTATGTAACTCAATCCTTGATCCTCAATCCCCGATCCTGGATCTGGTTTTCCAGGAAACCGAATAAATACTTCTGTGGTTAACCTTGACTCTTGCAAAAAACGGGCGCCAAAAATACTTTAAAGTGGTGGTGAATTAGGCATAGGCACTTGAAAACTGTGTTCGGCCACCTTAATTCGGCAATTCGATTCGGCCCATGTAAAATGCGACGTTTAAATCGGGCCTTAGTATAAGCTTAAGTTAGATAAGTTGCATTAGATGAAATAGTGCTCTTATTAGATTACACAAGGCTTGATAGAAGAGCATATTTTTGAATGAGTTTGATCTCGTGTACAAATAAAGCTTATGATGATGATGATGATGATGAACCAAGTGTGGATCTCGTTTGAAAATTTAAGCTTCAGTTACCTCGTCTGCCCCAGTTGCCTCGCCTATCGATCTGAGCTCTGTTTTGTCTGAGTTGAAACTATCCAAAAATGTTCCATAACTATTTCTCGACATCACATACTAGTAGAAACTTGAACTGTCTCAATTATCTTTCTCTTTCCACGACAGAAACTGGAAGAAACAAGGAAGAAACTCGATGCTTGTTGTTCGGCCCAGTCCTAAACCGTGAGTTTCCCAGTGCCCAGGACCAACTAATCGACTTGCTATCGTTACTGGTATCACTCGTTTATACCTTGTTCATCCCTCAAAGGCTTGATGCGGGCACGCTAATTGAGCTTAATTGGTGATATCCCGCCTTTTATTTGCCCCCTCTCCCCAATTCTAGAACCTGATTGGTTGGATGTTGTTGCATTTGAATGGTGTTATTTACCTCAAATCTTCGTAGGACTTATACCGGAGATTCGCCCTATGACGGGATCGCCCCCACCGATTTCGCCCCCTTGAACTCGTTCAATTTCTCTTTCGAGTTCGCCGGTCACCTTCAATGGATTAAAGAACTAGAAATAAACATATTTTTGTAGTGGTTTTGTTTCATTGTGCGCACAATGTTGTCTTTTTTCTCGGTTTGATCGCTATTTATTTCCCATATATCATAATTCCCATATTATTTTAGAATTTTTACTTATATGTTATTTATTTATTTTATTATTGTTGTAATATTCGGAGCTCGAGAATGCACAAACAGTCTCACAAAATGGCTACCACATGCTCGGGTGTTTTATTACTGCGCATGCCTAAAGTACTGGACATACACGAGAGGGCCTGGACCTAATCTATAAAAATTGTCATTGCTCAGTTTGATACCTACTGTATTTATATTAATCTGGCACGTTCACGTTAAAACGAGTCCTACTCGTTAGTGAAATGTGGATAAATAAATTACTACTACTACTACTGCTGCTTCTG
>CM042750.1:130821-136055 GCA_022496165.2 Catalaphyllia jardinei
AAAATCCACGGGATGGCTTGGAATTATTTGCCTCTTGGAGCGTGAAGCCTTCAGTTTATCAAAGAAGATTCTCGTCAACTGGACATGGATTGTAAGTACTGAGTGCTGACCATATATATAACTTAAATGTAATCAACTTAAACTTGTTCATCGTGTGAAACCATACAGGCTTGTGCCCATATCACAGCCGCCTCCTTGCGCGCTTTCTCGCTGTCGGTTAGATTAGTCGATACATGCATTAACGAATTCCATATCAACAAGTAGCTGGAGAACACTTGGAACCCTGGTGTGATATGTTTTTCTGAGATATCTTTCTAGCATTCGGTTCCTCAGGAATGAAATATGATGAACCACCGAAATTCTCAGTGAGATAATATTGAAATGACTGCCGGTTATAAAACGAAATTGTAGCGTTGACACTGATTAAAAAGTTTTAAAAAGTAAGACGTTTCGACCACTTCAGTGACCTTCATCAGTTACCGGGTGGCCAAACTTATTGTAAGAGTGATCCCGATAATCGCGTAAAAATAATTTATCAAGCACTAGAAAACAAAAAACTTACGGTTGGAGTCTTACAGTAAAGCGGTCCCACCAGCTGTAGAGATTTCACAGATCAAGACAAATTGTTATTCCCTGATGAGAAGAAGAGTTCGTTGACTTCTACATGGAGAATACCAAAGTTAACATTTCACGCCTTTTTGTTAATTAAGCCAAATTAGTACCTGTTGAATGTCAAGAATCGAGTTTATAGCACAAAGAGAATAGCTCACTCTCCCCACAGTAAATTTGTTGGTGGACAGGAAGAAAGAGCATAAGTCAAGAATATCTTCTGAAATCCGATGTAGCTGAATGCACTTCACCTCAATGATTAATAATCAGACTGAATCAACATTAGAGCTCAGTGCAATGGGTCTTTTTATTTTAAGTTCATGTTATTGCTCTGAAATACCTCAGACAAAGATCAAACCATCGAAATAAATTCTCAAAACTTTGTTTAAGTTCTTACATCGACCAGTTGCACTAACTATTCAGGCTATTGTTTCGTTCAACTTATTTGCATTCACGATTTTAGGCCGGGAACGGAACAACGAAGGCATGCACTAAATTTTAAAGTAAAACACCTGGTATTTTTACCTTTCTCTTGTTTGTAAGCGTTCACGAGGAAACTAACATATAGGCCTATGCCTTTTTATGCCCTCGATCCCAGGGCCTCGATCTAAGCGTACTTCGTGGTATTTGAAATAATTTTCGTTCATAATTTACTCAGCGCGCGAACGCGGCTCTGAAGTTGAATAAACACGGCGGCTTTACGCTTGACATAAGTGCATGATTATAAAAACTGCAGCGCTGTCTGAGATCTAACTACAGATATCCGTAAAAGTTAATTTAACTGAGATGAGTATATCTGCTGGTCGATTAAATTAAAAGCCCGCGCATTTCACGCCAAAGTAGAATACATTTACATGCAGTGTTCAATAGCTGGATGGATGGCTTTTGTTAATGATTTTAAAGCGATGGAATCGAAAATTAAGAAGCTTATGTTTGTACTGAAACTAAATATTTATAAAACTATAACACTAGGAAATCTATAACAGCTATAACGAGAATCTAAAATCAAGTATATATCAAGTCTATCTTTTTTATTAAGGATCGTTCCGTGAGTCCCGAAAGTTAGCCATTTACTAATTAACTATTGAGATTGGCTTGAACTCATAAGTATACCGATTGCTTCAGTAACCAGCAGTCGCTGTACAGCCATTGGTGAAGTCGGTTTTCGTAGTAAATATTGAACACAAACATCCAGCTACATCTTGTATATGTCACAGTATTCATATTTCTCTTGAACTAAAATGCAAGAGTACATTCAGAATGTTGTTTTTGTGGTCTTTTGATCAAAGATTTCACTCCAGGTCAGCACAGTATTCTACAATACAATAGGGTTATGAAACTCACTGCACACTTCGCATTAAGCCCAGTCTTTTCAGTCACGCCTTTTGAGAGGACGCTACTAGAAGCGTTGCAAAAACGGGTACCACGTGTAAGCCAATCCGTCTTGGTAAAATTAAGCAAATTTTTTCAGCTCTAATTACAATATTTGATTCTCGATTTATAGTGTCCCCATTTAGCGCAGCATGAGCTCTGCCCTTCATATATTAGGAACATCTTTAGCCGACAATCGAATACCTATAACTTAAGACAATCTGACTTTACGTTACCTCGTTTCAATACTGTCACGCATGGAAAACATTCTGTTAGATTTTTAGGCCCAAAATTATGGAGTAAACTTCCTAAGAATAATAGGGACGCAGAATCCCTTAATGTTTTTAAAAAACGAATAAGAGATCTTAACTTAAGTGAATTAATTGACGATGGGTGCAGAGGTTGCGGCCTGTGCTCTTCTTAAAATATAGTAATAATTTTAAAGAAAAAGAAATTTTATTATTTTATGGCTTTTTAGGCTTAAATTGTAATTTATTGTAAATAGTTTTTACATCTTATCGTACATAGTTTTTTTTTTATTACTAGTAATTATTTATTTATTCTAATTTAATTTTTAGAATGTCCCCATATTAGTAAGGGAGATTTCTCCCTGGCTAGGCGGTCTTTCGACATTTAAATAAAGTTTATTGATTGATTGATTGATTGGAGGGCTTTACACATGGTAGAGACATAACTACGTCAGCTGGGAGTGTCATATTTTCAACTGAGGGAAAAGACATACCTAAGTCAGTTGGGAGGGTCATATTTTCAACTGAGGGAAAAGACATAAGTCAGTTGGGAGGGCGATATTCTCGACAGAGGAAAAAGTCATGATAAATAATGTGTCTGACAAACTTTTAAAACTTCGGCTGTGTTGGCATGACAACGATTTAGGACTAATGGAACAGAGAATTAACTCTGAAGAGTAAATTTAAGTACTAATCTAACCCATGAATAACCCACTGGGCGGTAGCCCTGGTAAAGGGAATCAGGGAACCACACGAGGTAAAGAAAAAATCTTTTGATCTCGGTGGGAATCGAACCCACGACCTCCGGATTAGATCTACCGTTACTGAGCTACGAGGTCGGACAGAGAAAGTCGGGGTCGATTTAGGTGGTGAATCGCGGCGAAGAGAAAGTAAGGGTACATATGAATGTTGTGCCGCGTAGCACTATGAACACAACTAATGGAACAGAGACGTTGTGAAAGGAGAAATCAGTTGTTAATCACCCTTGGAGATAAAATCGGTGCCGCTAACAGGGGAGTAGAGGGGAAGGAGAGATGTTTATTTTGCTTACCCTACCGTGATTCTTCTTCTTTTTTAAGCCAAAATAAGTGGCGCCCGGCACCCTGGGTCCCTCCCCTAGATGCGCCACTGCACGTTACCCTAAGTGCCCTTTTTTGTGACAGGAAAGTCTAAATTTGAGTTCGGTAAATATAATAAGCAAACTTTTGAATGTTCGACAACGGTTACCGCAGTAACAGAATGATCGCGTTAAACATCCATACATTAAATATCAAAAACTTGTGAAAGCACTGTCCATCACGACTGAAGCGGAATCATGTTTCCAGTCGATGTACAGAGAACGTTTATTGAAGAGTAAGAGAACTGAACTTCCATTGCTTTGAACTGGATAAAATCCTAGAAACATTCCTGGAACTAAAGACACGGGCGGGAAGATAAATGGAGTGGAGTCTTATTCCACGCGGTAAGCGAAGCTGCTTTGATACACTCAAGGCAAAGGACTATTTTCTTTCTGGATTTGTCATCTTCTATTCTAGGGGATAGTCGAGATGATGGATCAAAGATGAGACAGATGACAGTGTGAACCGCGTGTATAACTAATTTCGGAGAGCGTGTGTCGGTCGCGTGTAGTTTGATGCCCAGTTCTTCTAACAAAGATTAAATTAGTTTGAGATGTCTGAAGAGAGGACAAAATCTCGTTCCTGACCTTGACAAATAAGATGTTCAATGCGAACTACAGAGAACTGAACAAGAATTGATGAGCTGTTTTAAGGGAAGTGACATGGAAATACAAGAGGGCATTCGTCTTAATTAAAAGATTTTATAAGTGTTATAAGTTGATGCCTATACAACAGTTATTTCCGAAGCCTGGATATGCATGTATTTTATTTCTTGGAGAAGCAAGGTTTCACTTAGTTATACTGAACTCGATCCTTGCAGGTTAATAGACTGAAATTCCCTTTTTAGGGTAGAATTCAATTTAATTCAATGCCTTGTTTTATTCACCATATATTGACGTCATTTAAGAGCAAACAACTTTTCAAAACCTGTCAGTCATTCACAGGTGAAACTTAATAAGAAGACATTGTTTTCACTCGCAGTTAAGTATCCCGCCGTTTTGGTTGAAGTAATTGTATCGATATTCACAAAGTCTTCTTTGGTTTGTTGATACAGTCGAGAAATATCGCTAAATTAAAATAATTTGGCAGGGAGGGCAGCCAGATGACAAATGCAGCCCGTGTTGGAGGGGGGGGGGGGGGGAGGGGCACTTCCTTATAAGAGGCTAATAGGGATGTGCCGCTGGATGGGGTCGCATTTCCACGACTGGATTGACTATCATGAGGTCACATTTTTAATAGAGTTACTAGAATGGGGTCGCAGATTTTCTGATTTTTGGAGTAAGACAGTTCTTCATATTTACGGTTAGCAAAAGTACCAGAATGTTTGTACTGTAGGTGGAAAGGAAAGCGTTCTTTATTCTATATAAGGTACATACATAAATAGAAAGTTACTAAGTTGAGATCGCCAAAATTACATATTTGCCCAAAAGTGACCAACATGGAGTCTATAATTGGCCACAGAATAGGCTATAATGGGGTAGGGGCTCTGAGAAGCCAGCGGCACGCACCCAGCAAAAAATGACTCAAGTACCCCCTGGACTTACAGATTATGCTGGAACGCTTTTTAATATGATAGTATGGGTAAATCTTTAACTTCAAACCCAGTTTATGATAATTCTTGTTTCTCTAAAGCTAAATCCATCGTTACGCAGAGCTTTTGCTAACCAGCCACCTACTTTCTTCTTTACTAGATGAGCTATGTACTTGTATGTACTTTTATCTTTCGAGAAGATCATTAAGGGATGTAGCCGTTAAACGGACTACTTTGCCCAAGCAACCAAGCAACCAAGTAACCAACCATGCATGCATTCATTCAGTCATTCATTCGTTCGTTCGTTCAGTCAGTCAGTCAGTCAGTCAGTCAGTCAGTCAGTCAGTCAGTCAGTCA
>CM042750.1:136065-151577 GCA_022496165.2 Catalaphyllia jardinei
TTCAGTCATTCAGTCATTCAGTCAGTCATTCAGTCATTCAGTCATTCGGTCAGTCAGTCACTCAGTCAGTCTGTCACTCAGTCAGTTACTCAGTCACTCAGTCACTCAGTCACCGAGCCACTCAGTCACCCAGTCACTCAGTCACTCAGTCACTCAATCAGTGAGTCAGAGAGTCAGTGAGGCAGTGAGGCAGTGAGTCAGTCAGTCACTTATCCAGTCAGCTAGTCGGTCAATCAGCCAATCAGACTCTCGGTCAATCCGTCATTCAGTCAGTCATTTAATCACTCCGTCACTCATCCAGTCAGTCAGTCAGTTAATCAGCCACTCAGTCATTAATTCAGTTACTCAGGCATTCGGTTAATGAGTGAGTGAGTTTGTCAGTCATTTCGTACACTTAGCTTGCCTCACATTTTGCAAACCCAGTTTCCCCGCACACCATTAAAACGTAATAATTGGTAAACAAAAAGATGTTGTTAAAATGTCTTTGTACACAGCAGATACCAAAGATAGTAAATAGTGGAAATGTTATTGTTTAATGATGTGCCTTTACATTTTCTTCCTTCAGGGTATGTTCCAGCCGTCATTTTTTTGGTGTTCATTATGCTTATTTTAATCGGTCTCCTGGCCACATATTACTGCCTAAAGAAAGAGCTATGCCCCTGTTCCAAGATGGAGCCCCCTCAGAAGAACAAGGGAGCCGGATACGAAGAGCTTGGGGAGGAGCCCGCAGACACTTCTGAAGAGGAAGAGAATCCTGAGGAACAAAAAGATGGAGCGCCCTCAGGGGACCAATCCCCGGAGAAGTTGCCAATTTTTGAAGTGGATAAGGGAGACGATGTTCAAAAAAGTTTGTCTGCATACGGTGACATTCAAGTAGATACAGGACTTAAAGAAGTCGATCACGTGCCAGTGTTTGGCAGTGTTCATTTTCAAGCCGAGTATTCAGCTAAAGTAGGCCGTGTGGCTGTAACCATCGTGGAAGCCAGAGAGCTTCCTTCTAAAAGTCGTGGAGGCAGTTCACATTGTCGATTTCATCTTGTACTGCTCCCATCCAGGAGGCAGCGCTATAAAAGCAAGTCACGGTCGACGTCACGTCCTAAATTCGACGAAAAATTTGTGTTTGACCGCATTTTACAGCAGGACTTGTTTAGAATGGCAATTCGAATCAGGCTGTATGGACACGACAAACTCGGAAAAGAGAAAATAATCGGAGAACATATACTGCAGCTGGCAGATGTGGCTCAATCACGAGAGATGAAGATGGATGTCTGGAGAGATCTTAAAGCTAACCTCACTGGCACAGACACCCCTTGACTTGGTCAGTCCCGATTTACTTTATAATCTTCACAACATAAAACATTTCGAAGACTAACTAAAGAAGCGCAATCCGGCTTCAACAGAAAATAGCCAGGTTCGTAGCCAGACGGAAATTCTTTCCTAGGTATTAACAGAAAAAAGTATTTTTTCTTTCATCTGCTGATTTTTTTAATGCACAACCTCTCACAATATCCTAAATTTTGTAAAAAAATAACGTCAGTTGTGGCCCTGAAAGCTTGTTGATCACTTGTTTAGTGTTCGTGAATTTTCTTACAGTTATTGTTGCCTGTAACATAACTTGGATTTAGTAAATAGTTTGAACCATTCATTTTGAGTGATCGTTCGGGTGAGAGTAGTTATGATCTGTTAGTCAAATCAAGTTCAGTGGCGTCATAGTAAACGTTTTGAACTCATGGGTATCAGTAGTTGGTATTGTATCATCGTCCGGGTGAGGGTAGTTCTGAAAAGAACTGTTGTTGGTCACTGATGTTTCAACAACCTGAGCGGAGGTCATCTTCAAAGTCAAGTGAAACTTGTTTGTCAGTCGATGGAATTATAAGGCTTGAGTGTAAAGACTGGTTCGTTGAGACTGATTGGTCAGTTTAGCTGTGATGGTATTGTAAGTCGGTGCCGTTGTTTGAGGTTTGTTTGTCATAGTCTGTAATATCAAGAATAGTAGCCTGAAAGTCACTTCTCGTTGGTTACAGTCGCTATTCACTTCTATGTTGGTTACATCTTGTCTATATTGCAGTTTCTATTTTATTTGTTTCAAAGCGATATCCTTGATTTAGTTTCGTCAGTTGTTTTTCCACAAGAGACAAGATCATCCTCTCTTGCTTCCATTATAGGAGCGGCACAGTCATGGTATTTTGAGTTATTTTGGAGGGTGGCAAAGGGGGTTCATGATCCCGTTTCACGCACAAATTTTTACAAAATTCACGCGTCACGCACAGTTTCAACAAAATTTCACGAATCACGAAATTCAACATAAATCAATCGAACCTCTTACCTTATCCGCTGTCATCAAAACAATGGCGCTAAGAGACCATATTCATATGCCCAGAAAGAGGGCCTGTGGTTCACGATTCATCATAGCAAATACTGCAATAATCAAATGTTTGTTTCACGATGTAGTCAATTGAGATGTAGATCGCAAGAGGATGCTAATGGGGGTACCTAGTTATTAGTTATCTGCTAATTTTTCGGCCAGTTGTCAGTTAACTACTATTTTTTTGGCCAATTGTCAGTTAACTACTAATTCTAGTTAAATATACTTTCATTTTACAGCGAAAAATATTCCATCATAACCTGATTTTTTTTACTTCAGCACGGCAATCAGTCTGGGGTCGGACTTAAACTAAAACCAAGGTATAAATTATATGAAGATACAAATGGTTGACAGGCCAAACACAACTCCTATTGGCAAACTTTGACCTCCAAAGCTGCGTTTGCTTTATTTAGATGTAGCTGTTTACGCGCAAGTCTGTAGAATGTTTTGCGTGGTGTATATGCCATTGTTCGGCTTAGTTCAGACAAGACCATAGTCTCGATCCTCCATGTGGATCTCATCAGTTGCCGGTATATCTAGAATGCTCTGTACGTCTAAAGTTGCTAGCGCAACTCGTACACATATGAGAATGTAAGACATTCTGCTGCTTTGAATAAAATTCTTGTAGTGTATACAGCGTGATGGATTAAAAATGCCTGGTTTCTATTGGCTATAACAGCTAGTCAATGGCGTAATGTACTGTCGATCCTAATTTGTTTGAAGCTCGACCTCGTTATTTTCCGTTTTTCCTAGGCACTCGATGGCTAATCTGCATTGTGGAGCTATTTTAATATAAACGCACATCGTTCTTTTTGAAAAACCTTTGGTTGATGCTGCAGGTTGAGTGCGTAGTTTTTGCTTTATGCTCCTGGACGATAGTTGAGTGCTGGTATGTCTCACACGATGTAGAATGGGGCCTGTCGATAAAAATCATATCTTTAAAATAGGTTTGACAGGCCTACACTACTTCTTCAACAGTTAAATGTCCCGAAGTAGCTTCGGTGCTAGGAAAAAAACTTGTATTCAGTATAGAAATAGAATGTCACTTAACTGTTAACTTTTCATTTATCAGTTAACTACTAATTTTTGGGCCAAATATCAGTTAACTAATATTTTTTGGGCCAATTGTCAGTTAACCGTTAACCCCATTCGCACCCTCTCGTAATGTTTCAGCTGCTTCCCTTGTTTATCAGGCAATGAGATCAACCAGTTACGCGACACCGTTTGCTGTATAGATCGCAAGAGGATGCTAATGGGGGTACCTAGTTATTAGTTATCTGCTAATTTTTCGGCCAGTTGTCAGTTAACTACTATTTTTTTGGCCAATTGTCAGTTAACTACTAATTCTAGTTCAACTAGTTCTAGTTGATATTGTTGTAGTAAAGTGTACCTAATCCCAGAGCGAATAGTGGCCAGGTTTGGTGGACGTGCTGAGAAAATCCTTAAACCGGCGACCGAAAGCGTAGCAGCTGAGGATTGTTCAAAAAAGTATTTTAATTGGTCTATTGGTACTAAGCTAGAGCTCGATGGGAAGAAGAAATAACTCTGCCAGAGCGAGTACGAAATGATTTTGATAAAAAGGTCAAGGGAATCTTCTCTTTGGTCATGGGAAACTATTTCACATTCCAGGACGGAAGGTCACACACTGCTTTTCTGAGACACCTGCAACTAAGTTTATTTCACATTGTGTATAGATGCCTGGCAGCCGGGAAGTGTTTTAAAAGTATTAACTCTTGGTCTTCGGCCATCGTAGCTTGACGTTTCGTATGCTAATCAACATACATTTTCTAAAGTGTAACAACCGTTGCAAATTTATATTCTTACAAAGGGGGTCTGGAACCTAGACAGAAAACATCTGTCTCAAACGGAAACTGTCTGTAAAGGGACACAATGAAAAGGAGTAGTATAGAAGTTGGGGGTACGAGGACACACGCTAACAGAGTACGCTAAAACGAGGGTACACGCTAAAATGGTGAGCGTACGCTAAAAAATTGTTTATCTATGTTTGAGTTAGGTAATGGCCATAAGCGTAACTAGATATTTTTCATCTAGAATGTAACGTTTATCATCATAACAAGATAAGCTAGTTTTATTGAGCTTGTAACTGGAATTTGATGATGGTCTGATCGAATGGACTTCATTTGGTGACGCATCAACATATCATTTAGAAGGCAATTTAAGTAATCATCATAATCTAAGTCTCTTTTAATGATATTCTTTTTGACTCCTTTTGCTGTCCTGTTATTTTGTCTCTGTTTTATAAGTGTACATTTTGCTTTTTAAACCGACAAAATTAGTGATAGGCTGACCAGCTGATTTATCTTTAAATTTGCCAATTACTTTTTTATTTTCATCAAAGTAGAACTTAGAAGATTTCTGATAGTCACTATTGAACTTTCTTTTGATGAAATTATAATGGAAATCATGCATATGAACTTTGCTCAAATCCAAAATGCACATTCCAACATATGATGGTTTATTGAGTTTTAGATAATATGGTTTCATATTGACCGCTACTAAATTTTCATGAAAAATTTTATGAGATACATAAGTTGGTTTAGCTATTTGAGGTTCTAAATGCTCCTGATCAGTTTCTAATTTAACATTGCAGCGTTTTCTGAGATTCTCCATGGTTTTTCCGAAGACACTGTTATTCATTAATTTAAAAAAGTCTTTTTCGAAACTGTTTTTGGCTTCTTTTCTCTTTTCAGTATTAAAATCGATGTACTGTTTTAACCATGGCTTTTCGCTGAATTCTAAAACACGATGTACTCGCTCCAACTTTAAGCCTAAGCTCAAATAAAGCTTTAAATTTTCTTCATGAAGAACATATTTTTCTTTATTACAGAGCGTAGGTATTAATTTCTTGACTCGGCCGCTACTAATTTTATATTGACTCTTGATATCTCGACAATAATCAGAAAGCATATCATCAGTAACATTAATTTTTTCTGCAGCACATGGATAATCATTATGCAAATGGTGTAACTCTTCTGGATATTCTAAGTCAGCTTCATAAACATGGCCAATACCTTTTCTTTTAGGGATAATACCATCTGCACTTACCCATTTGAAATTACCATAAGGCAATGGTTGTGACATCGCCCATCCATAAAGATTATTAGCGTCTAAAAACATAACATAACTATTCTCAACTTCAGGATTACAATTTTTCATGTATGGATTATTTGCTTCAGCATGACGATGAGCAATATAACTGATACCACCTCGCATACCTTTTTCAATAAAATACATCATATCAATATTACCATCAGTAATTAATTCTAGGTTAACTTTAGTCATCTTTAACATAGCATCCCAAGATAAACCTGGTGAAGAGGCATAATGACAAGGATCTAATTTGTAATATTGGAGGCAAGTCTTTCTAAAATTTTCAGAAACATCAACCAGCAAAAGAATATCAGATGAGAGATATAAATCATGGTGCTCGCCCATGTTTTTCAACTTAAAAGCATTCCAAACATCTTTTGCATGATTGTAATCATCATCATTAATATTTTCTTCTGTTAACATACTATAAAAATCTTCTCTTTTTGGTAATTCTGCATTATTAAACTTTTTGAAGCTATCCATATAGTCATAAGGGTAAACACCCTTCATTTTCATTAATTTGAATTGATTTTCTGAGGTGAAATATCCTTTCGTATAAATAAAACCTTCATCTGAGAGATTAGATGCTAATTTTTCTTGACTACCACTCATGAATTGAAAGCTATCAATAAAACTGAGTTTATTGTTGATATAAAAAGCCATATATTTTTCAGTATTAGATGGAATAATATCAATTGAAATACTTTGACCATTGCTAATCATTTCACCTAATTGCTGGATAATTAAATGGCTATCATAGTTTTTGAGATTATGAAAGATCACAGGTATTTTAATCTTTTCAGCAGAGATTTGCAATTTTAAATTACAAATTAGACGAGGAGAACCACGATATTTACCAGTAATATGACAGTGATCGTTGACTGGTTTATTATTTGGATTATTATCACCTATTTTATATTTTTTATCGCAAATACGGCAATATTTAGCTCTTTTGAAATTGATTCTATCACTTTTTGTCATTTGCAATGGTTTGTTGAAATTATCTCTTGTTACTTTTTCACAATTTTGAGCTTCATTAAACATAGATTCCATAAATTTAATGATAGTATCTTGCCCACGATAAACCACCAGATCTTTTGAATATTTTTTTTTATCATAATGGCAGACTACTTTATAACCAAAACCACATGGTGTATGTTTCTGGTATTTTTCAGTGAAAGATTGCTGGTCTGATCGCTGACAACTGCTAATTTTTTCAGTGACACATTCAAAATCAGCATAAATGACAAAAGGAACTGGCAATTATTTATGGTGATTTTTAAAATCGACACTCGGAATTCTTTCTATACCATTTTTATCTGTGTATTTTTCTGGTAATTGGATAGGTTGAACACCAGTAATCTCAATACAATCTTTCTGGTGTTTAGCTAAATTAATATTTGAATAAAAACAATGCAAACAGTACTTGCAAAAATGTTTTTTCTCTTTATGTTTTGTAAAGTTATACAATAATAGATTTTTTGCAAAAGTAACTAGATGAAGATTATCAGTATCATAGATAATTTTGCCTGCACTCTTAATAACAAGATGTCGAATTAATGAATGAGCGCCATTAATGATGGTAGTTCGAGTATCAGCGTTATCTCCACCATTAGCTTTAAGATCTAATTTAAATCGCACTTCAAAATAAGCATTATACCAATCAAAAAAAGAACTTCGATCATTGATGGTGAATTTATAACCATTTTTTTTGTTGCTCTGTACCGTTTGCTGGAGCTCTTATATTACTTTCAAGTAGAAATCGTACTTCTTCATTTCTTTGAAGATTCTCTGCTGAGCGAAAAGCCATTACATATTTTAAAAATATTAAATTTTTTAAGATTGTGCTATGAGATTATTAATTAATGTGTTAACTTCATTTTGAGACATTTTAGCTCCAGCAGTTCTATCTTGCGTTAGCCTCCTTCTTATAAGATCACCTGATTTTTCAACACCTTTTTGAACACCTTTTTCGGCACCTTTTAACTTCTTAGATGCTTTTCTTCCTATTGTGTTAGCTACTGTACTACCAACTTTACTTGCAGCTGTACTAAGAGCTGCTTTTAGGGGTTTCATAATATTGTCGACGATCAGATGGGTGATAAATCTTTTTGAATTCTTGTGATGTCATATAATTATTAGTTAGGTATTTTTTTTTAATATCAATGAAAATGCAGTGTCTGCATTATTTAAATAAACAGGTCTCCTTAATCCATCAGTAATATAGAACGTATACTAGAACTACTTGTTTTATTAACCGGGTTCAAAACAACACGACGAGGTTCTAAAACAAAACCATATGATGCTCTTAAAGTTGAAGTACCAAAACTGTAAATAGTATCAGGTTCTTGACCATCAACTAATGAAGTACTTGTAAATCACAATGAATATGTAAAACATCAGTATCTTGACTTAGATTAGGTACTCTAACACCAATATTCCTCTCATCTCTTAAAATCCCCTTATCATAGCCAATCAGTCCATTAAAATCAGATTTAGTTAAATCAAGCTGATAGTTTGTCTCTAAAGTGATAATAACCCTAAAAGTTGGATCATCAAACGTCAGTGTAATAGGATAGTCTTCATTACCCTCACCATCAATGATTTTGGTCTTCTCTTTAATATATTCGTCTAAATCTTTATATGTCCAAACACCTTGAGCAAAATCAATATCTGTCCATGTATTACCATTATCTTTACTAAACGCTATTTTCTGATTATTGTATCCTGCATTGACATTATTCCATGAAAAAACATTGAGATAATTCGGTTAAAACCAATTTAGTAGCTAGCATTATCTAGTATCATTGTTGGTGTAAACCTTGTAGTAAAATCACCTGGTCGATTGCCTGGTTCATTTCTAACAGAAAAACTACTTAGCGTTATTTCTCTTTCCATTATATTATAAATTAAAATATTTTTTAACTAATTTTCCGTATTGACCTTTATTGATATGGCCCTGGTGCATCTAAGATAGCTACACCCATGTTTCTGATCTGGAGACTAGTATTGCCTGCTTCCATTTCAGCAATAATCAGAGTTAATTTTTGCAGCATTTCTTTTGCGTCGTTAAAAAATAGGCTCCTCTTCCTGTCTTCCTTCGGAGACCATAACCTTTGATTGTTTTATTTTTGAATTTATAATAGTAAATATAATTATTAATCTCTTTTCGTAATCTATCAGACCGCTCATGAGTGCTGTTTTTAAAATCTTCACTGATTTCACCTTTATTGAATTTTTTTGTTGCTTGTGATTTCAAAGCAATTACTTGTTTTCTTCTTGTCTCAGCATCTTTTATGATTTTTTGGAGATAAATTCTCTTTTTTTGCTCATTCATCTCAGGTTCAGCCAGTCTCATTTCAACATCATTATAATTAGGAAGTTCTAACTCATCTAAAACGTCTTCATCTTCATCTTCTTTTTCTGGTGGAGCTTCAATTGATAAAGGACCTTTTTCTTCATACAGAGGAGGAAGATCAGTAGGTGGATCACCAAGTTGCCAAAAACTGGGATCCATTTCATATTTTGGTGCTTCTTTTGGCATCTTAGCTATTTGTTTTCTGTTTGAGGTGCTACATAATCTTCTAGATTTAACAATCCTTCTACATCCATATCTTCATAGGGATCTACATCAGGTGCATAATCAATTCCACCCTCTCTATTCATTCGTGGTATTTGAAATCTTACTCTCCTTTTCAGCTTAGTCTGTTCTACTATTTGATCAAGACGATCGAGCATAAATGTCTTTGCAATTGCTGCATCAGTTGGTTTTGATCTTATCTTATTTCATCAAATAGATTTTTCTTCATCTCACCTACAGCAGTCTTACTCTTAGCTAATTCTTTCCATTTTGAGAGACTCATATATTAATTAAGCTTAATTTTTTTCTAAATTATATTATAATTATGTAATATTTTTACCTGTGTAAAAGATTTTAGTAATTATGATTCAGCTTCCGGGAGCAGCAGCAAATACAAACAACTACGGGCTTATATGCCTTCGAATACTTCTAGAATGTTAATTTGAGGACCAAGTGGTTGCGGTAAAACTAACACTCTCATGCATATGCTCTACAATCTTCTCTACTTTGACAAATTTACTTATTTTCTAAAAATCTCCAACAACCAAAGTATCAGCAACTAATGGAAAGATTTGAGCCTATCTCAGATGAAGCCGGTTATGATGTCATTGAACCCAGCAATTATGAAATATTGCCTATAAGTCAACTAGATGGCGACAACCAAAAAATAGTTATCTTTGATGACTTCGTTTGTGAAAAGAATCAAAAACCTCTGATCCAATATTTTATTGGTGGTCGCCATAAATGTTTTAGCGTCATCTATTTAAGTCAGTCTTATTATCTTACCCCAAAAGATATACGACTTAATTGATCACATTTCTGTATCTTTGATAGCCCATCCTCAGCTGAGACTACAAGAAAAAGTCAATTTTAATAAGGACAAATTTCTAAAAGCTACAGCAGAACCTTATAGCTTTGTGTACATTGACAAAATTAATACAACAATGAAAAAGAACTTTAATGAAAATATTTAATTATAATGAAAATATTTAATTATAATATATGACAGATTACAAAGACTTCCTCTTAAACAACAGCCTAGAGAGTAGTGACTCTGATGATAGTGATTATTATCCTAGTAATGAATCTTCTCAGTCATCACAATGGACAGATTCTTCTCAATCATCACAATGGACAGATTCTTCTCAATCCTCTGATTCTTCACAGTCTTCTTTTAGGTCTTCTCAATCTTTTGATTCTTCACAGTCTTCTCAATCTTCACATACTCAATGAAATTCTTTTTAAAAATTTAACATTATGTGATTATACATGGGTTATAGAAGAAAAGAAGAAAAAAAGGAAGGTGGAAAAGGTGAAAGGGGTGAACAAGGTCTTCCTGGCATTGGATTTAAACTAACTGATGATGGTAATTTTGATATTGATGAAAAGAGGTTAACTGATGTTGCAGTTCCTGTCGATGATAATGACGCTACAACTAAGAAATACGTGGATGACAATCTAAGTAAAAAATTAAATATTACTGTGACTGCTAATCTAGATTTAAACAATAAGAAAATAGTCAACTTAGCTGACTCTACAAATGATGGTGATGCTGTCAATCTAAAGGTATTAAAGGATCATACTCAATTTAGTCAAAATAGTTACCATTACAGAAGAGTTTTCGATTTTATAACAACTTTGGTGATCAGAGTCAGTTGACTGTAACTATCCCACCAAACACATCTTCAAGTCATTTTTTCCAAAATCATACTAGTCATCGTGACTCTTATATAGTAGAAAAAGAAGGTTTTGATAATGGTTTTGGTGGACAGGCTTGGTCTAGTATAAAAATGACTAACGATAATTTACCAAGTGGTAGTTATACTTCTATTTTTGAAATATTTGTTATCGGTAAAGCGGGTCGTTTACGGGCCGATGATACCATAATTTTGAATGTCGATGGTGATAGTCATTATCAGATGAATACGTTTGATAGTGACAAAATTGATAATCAATATACTAAATCTATTATTCAATTCACTAGTGATGGTCACTCAGGTGAGATAACGTTTCAAATAAGATATTATGGCAGTCAATATGACAAAAGTATAAGATTTCTCTTTTATTCAAGAGTAATTATGGGTAAGGGATCGACTAATTACAACCATAATATTTTCAATTTAAGTGAGGTTGATGATAACCATGTAATCCTCTATTTTGAAAATTTAAATTTAAATGACAACAAGATTAATGGTTTAGGTGATCCAGAAGATGACGCTGATGCAGCCAATAAAAATACGTTGATGATGAAGATGATAAATTGCTTCCTTGTGATGGAAGTAAAACAATGACAGGTGATTTACGAATGGATAACCACGTTATTTATGGACCATCAGAAATACAAATGAGAGGCAACATTAATATGAATAACAATCGAATTTTTAGTTTACCAAACCCTACTGGAACACAGCAGCCTGTAACACTCCAATTTGGTGATAATAGATATTTAAAGCTTGATGGAAGTGGAGCGATGACTGATAATTTAAATATAGGTTCCAAAAATATTCTCTCTTTGGAAAATTTAACTGATTACAAAGTCGATGATCCGCTTCATTATCGCGCTAAAGATTTAAAAAGCGCCGTCAATAAAGAATATCTAAATCATAAATTTCTTAAAACAGACCCAGAAGAAAATTATTATGATTTAAAGCAAAAGGTAATCAAAAACTGTGAGCCTTATTATGATGGTATTTTTGGTGAAAATAATTTGGTCTCAAGAAAATATGTTGACACTGAAATAGCTAAAATCCCAAGTGTTAATACTTCAGATCTACTAAAATTAGATGGAACTAAATCCATGACTGGTAATCTAAAAATGGGTAATCAGCTTTAACTACTGCTTTAACTGTTGGTGGTGCTAAAGCAACTTATTTTCCATTATTAGGTGATCGTTCAATGCAAGGTAATCTAGATATGAGAGGTCATTTAATTAACAATTTAAAAACGATTGTAGAAGTTTATGATCAACATCCTAATTATGATCAAATCAAATTTCAAGCAGTTAATTTTGAAAAACATAAATATGATAGAGGTGAATTAAAACGCAATCTAGAAATTGAAATGAGTAAACTATTATCTCTTGATGGTTCTGATCCGATGACAGGTAATTCAAATATGAATAAGATCCATTACCATCATCAAAGATCCATTACCATCTAATAGTAATTTTGCGGCATCAGTTAATTTCGTCAATAAGACTATTAATGATAGTAACGTAATCATTTCAGGTATCATTGACACTAAGATAAAAGAATCAGAAGAAGCATCAATCATGACATACCGGAAAGAAAATGTCTTTTTAAAAGTAATGGATGATGACCTTTTTAAAGAAGATGATGATGACATTCATAATGTAGGAGTTGTAGAAAAAGACTTTCATCAGGTCAACAAAAAGACTTGCCTATCAAAATTCAATTTATTGGTCGTTTTTATATACGACCTTCGCTTTTTTAAATTCAATACCCCTTTTATTCAACATTGTCATTCGTTTTTCAACTTCAGCATTCGTTTTATTTAATCTTGACAGTCGTTTTCTAAGTTCAACATTTATTTTATTCAAGCGCAACGTTCGTAAATCAAGCTTGACATTCGATATTTAAAGCGCGACGTTCGTGTATTGACGTCTATTTATATATTTTTACTCAACCGTGATATTTGTTTCCAGTTTGTCATTCGTTTTTCACTTAACATCATTCGTTTTAAAAACCAAATGACAAAATCGTCACGCTTGATTAAAACGAATGTCGAGCTTAAATAACGAACGTTGTGCTTGAATAAAACGAATGCTGAACTTAGAAAACGACTGTCAAGGTTAAATAGAACGAATTTTGAAGTTGAAAAACAAATGCCATGGTGGAAAAAAAGGAGTACTGAATTTAGAAAACGAAGGTTGTACGTAAAAACGACTAATAAATTGAATTTTGATAGGAAAAAGGCGTCATATTTGTAATGATCAGTCACCCGAATAATGGGACTTTTTCCTTTTTGTCTGACCGCGGGTAGAAAGAAACGCGTTTCCAAATGTTTATTTAGCCTCCTTAATGATCCGTCACCTGAATAATGAGACTTTTCCTGTTTGTCTGATGTAAGAGACAAATAGCCACGGACAGTAAGAAACGTGTTTCCCTATGTTTATTTATAAATAATTTCTAGTAATTATTTATAAATATGACGAGAACAATTTCTGATTTCAATCATATTTCACCAGACTTAGACGAAAGACAAATTAATGAACTATATACAAAAAAGCTCATAAACACTACAAAATGATAAAATATGGATCAAGGTTATTTTCAAGCATGATTGCTGGCGGTGGAATCGCTTCGCTAATTGTCTCAGGGTCTGTTTTGACTATTCTTACTCTAGCTGGTTCGATATTAATCGAAATTTTACTTGATTTTAAAAACGTCAATGAAAACATGAATAATTGTAAATATGCTTATCAAAGTTATGGGCATTTATTAGTCAGAATCAAGAGAGCGCTAAGACTTGGTCATTTTGACAATGAAGATTTGATCAATGACATCAGTAATCTTGATAATTTTTTTGTTGGTGTTTGCCCTCTTGTTGATAAGTATATAAAAGATTACTATAAAAATACAGTGATTAAGCGTCTGTGATCGCTTTCCGTTTCTGTCGCTCAAAAATAGATAAACAATTTTTTAGCGTACGCTCACCATTTTAGCGTGTACCCTCGTTTTAGCGTACTCTGTTAGCGTGTGTCCTCGTTTTAGCGTACTCTGTTAGCGTGTGTCCTCTACCCCCAACTTCTATACTACTAAAAGGCTTTGCTTTTCACTGCTGACATTGGCATTCAATGCTGGCTGTAACTCTTGAATAAACAAGGTCTCTTTAACGCCAAAATGTCAACATGGTCCCATTTGATCATAGTTAATATAGGGGACTGGTTATGAAGCCCGGCAAACATCAAAGAAGCAAACAAAGATGCCAAGATTTATGTTGCAAGGTCCACGCCCCCGCACAACAAAGAACTTTGACGAGCCATTCCCCTCTATTAACTATGCTTTGACATTAACAAAAGAGAAGAAACGATTAACACAAGATTTCAGACGCTTAGTAATAAGGTTGCTCGGAAAATTCATCCAAGCGTTCTTAAAACTGTAGATCTTGTTTAGAAAGGTCAGTTGATTTCAATTATAATTTTGGCTTTGCTTTTGAGGAAATTGTCGTGCCTCGGCACACTATAAAAATCTCGATGTTTCGACACTTGGAAAAAATTGGTACTCTGACTCCGGTATCGATCAACTCTCATACAATATATCCACAAAAATTAAAGTTGGAACCGGTGAGAGTATTCGATGTTTGTTCAGAAAGGCGAAGTGATTCTAAACAAGGTTTTGCATTTGTCGTGGACGAATTCTCTTAGCTTCTTCATGCTATAAAAACCACGACTGACGGGCACAGTTGTTCAAAAAACTAGATACGCGGCAGTCAAAATTAAATACCATGAATAATCAAAACATTCAATATCCACACACACTAGTTTGAAGAGGCAATTATTGAGTCAAGCACTGTAAAAACGCGATTGGCGTTTCCGACCATACATCGAAATGCTGAAATACTCTCGGGCGGTTCCAATGATCGTTTTAGTCGATATTGAATGCTTTGATTATTCATGAATTTTTGACTGCTAGGTATAAAGTTTTTTGAACAACCGTGCCCGTGAGTCGAGGTTTTTTAATACAGTTTGCCGAAGCTAAGAAAATTCGTGCACAACTCAAAAGCAAAACATCATTTAGAATCCCTTCGCATTTCTGAACGAATATCAAGTACTCTCACAGGGTTCCAACTTCAAGTTTTGAAGAAACTATTTTGAGTGTCAAGTTTTTCTAGTATGCCCAAGTCGAACATTTCCTCAACCACAAAGCCAAAATTATAATTGAAATCAATTGACTTTTCTAAGCAAAGATCTACAGTTTTAAAAAGTATTAGATGAGGTTTTCCGTGGAAATTCTACAATAATTTCAGTCTGCCGGGTATGTAGTATTTTAATAACACTTCCCAGCAGCCGGGTATCTTGACACAATGTTATCTTAATTTAACTTTTAGTTCTGAGCATATGGGTCATCAAGCTTGCTTTGTGAATTGGTTTTGTATTTCCTATTTTTATATCAATACTAAAAAAGGGATACATCTGCAGGTACCGGAAAGCTTGGTATTTTGGGTCACTTGGGATTAGTCTTTTTTTGGAGTTGGTTTGTTTCCTGTTTTTTTTCCTTTTTTTTTTTTTTTTTTTTTTTTACGCAAGCTTACGTAATCTGTCCTCCGGTACCTGCAGAAAAACAAAAAAACCCCGATTTTCATCGATTCTACATATCTTTGAAAGATTTGAGAATTTTTGACCCTTCGAATTTCTTTTTCGTTACTCGGTTTTCCGTTACTCTGTTTAGTAACACCCTCTTCTTGAGCAAGTCTGTGACATCACGAATCAACCTA
>CM042750.1:184857-195642 GCA_022496165.2 Catalaphyllia jardinei
GTTTGAAAACATCTTCCGGTTTCTCCTATGTAGTTCCATGGACAGTCTTTACATGGGATTTTATAAAATAAAATAATAAAATAATGAAAGCTTTCTTATTGTAAAGCTCAATTTCCTTGCACAATAATTATTATATATGTCAACTGTGCTGAACATCTGCTTGTTAATTTCAGTATTTATTACAATAACATTTTGTCATGTTTTTTAATCACACAAACCATACAATCTATTTTAAGCAGTAGTCAGATCACATCATTATCACATAAAATCATTTTCTTTAATTAAAACTGGAAATTTTGAAGTTTTGATATTCTCGACTTTCAAACCTGAAAGGACTTTATATTCACAGGATTTGAATGTGAAAAGATTATTAGAAATAATTTCAAGCAACAATTAAAGGTTTCAAATCACTGTACTGGAAAACAAAACCTAACAGTTTTTAGTGATATTAATAAGAGCTTTATAAAAAGCTAGATCTTTTGGTTTCCTTCAAAGACCCAAAAATAAAATTCAGTCACCTATGGTGCTAAATCTCAAAAGAGGATTAAGGAAATCAAACACTCCTTTCTTAAACTCCGCCAGATGTCTATCCTCAACAAAACCATTATTAGCTGGAGACGTAATTTGCATACTTACAGATCGCTCTCGGGTTTGTGTATTTTTTCCCAACGATTTAAGTACTTTAAAATCAACAAATCGTATGCATAGAGTCAGAACCTAGTGTCTAAATCCTACATTTTAAACAAATTTACTTAAACGTTTCTGTGCAATGGCTACATTTGATGATATTTACAGCAGCATGCAACGCAAGATCCTAATCGGACATTTTCCTTACTTCGTCCAAAACAAACTTAAAATTTTATGATTTCCAAAAACTTAATCGTTTTCGTTTGAACCTTCCTTCGCTTGACTCCCATGCCAGAAAACGACCTCGCTTTAATAATCACGCTCCAAGTTTTCAAAGCGTGCCATACCATTGAATGTGTCAACAATAATCATACATTTACATTTCTGCACTTGAACCAGATCTCATGTTTGGCGAAATTCTGAACAGCAGAAAGATTCTCTGTTTGGTCAGGTTCAGGCCCACAAAGCGCAAAGCTATAACGCTTATCTGATTTAATTTGAATGCGATGACGGCAAAAATTTACGCTTGATCTAGCCTCTCTGTTATCCGCTTTGACGTGATCTTTGTTCCTTGATGAAGTAAGATCCAAATCAAATTTCGTATGAGCTCTTGCGTGGCAAGACATAGCAAAAATAATTCATAACTGTGGATAACTCCAATGCAAATAAATTTGTCAATCAAAGGATTTAAGTTAAGGTGTGCAAGTTTTACGACCGCATAATTTTTTAAAAAAATGCCACTACCTCGTTTGAAAAGCCTCCAAACGCAACGTGAAAAATTTTTCATATTGGCGATACAAGATTGCGAACTTCCAGAATGCCTTCACAACAGCACGTGCTCAGATGTGACTATGTTGCACTAACACGAATGTTTTAACTGACAAATAAAGATTAAAGAAGAAGCTTTGACTCCACTCTGTGGTATTAAAAAACTTCGCTTTACAATTTGCGTGGAGGCTAACAAAAATCTAATTATTGGAGAGTAACAGTGCAAGCTCTATGCGAAGCATTTCAACAGAGTACTACAAACTAACCTTCGGGAAACAACTGTCAACTGAACATGCTGTCTTAACAACATTTGCAAGTGCTTTGAAACCCACCAATACGTTTAAAACTCACTCACCGCGGTACACAGTTGGGTGATGTTCTTTCTACTTCCCAAGTGGCAAATAATTTCATTGGAACTGGTCTTTGGGGTGCAGATGCTATCGAAACATCTCGACGAATTCCCCCGACATCCGCCATCTTGAGCAGATCTCACATTGTTTTGGTAAACTACGCGTGCGCATTGGTTTGTAACTTCCGGTAAAGTTATTTTTATCACAGGCAATATTTGAAGTCAGTTTTTCATGCGTCTGTCCTGTTATTGACGACGAATTTAGTCATAACATTATCTAATCCACTTGGATAAACTGTACAAACAGCTGAGGAGTGAAGCTGGATCTTGGTTTAGAATAAAGCCGGTAATAAAATTAATGGCCAATATTTCGGTTGGACAGGACTAACCTTTTTCATGGGCTACACTAAAGCTAAAAAAACCCCACTTGGCTATCACCTTGTGGATTCACAGCAACCTCGTTCCGAATAGAAAACATGTACCGTGTTTCTATCGAGTTTTAATAACAACACGAGTGGAAGGAGTTTGGGAGAATGAGAAATGCTGTGGCAACACAAGCTGCAGGCGAGTGTTTCCACAACTTTATCGAGGATCTTCGAGTTCTCCCAAATTTTCACGGGTGGTTTCAGTTTAGACAATAGACTGTTTCTGTCAAGGAACTATCGGCTAATAGTTGCCCCACGGAAAGTTGTTGTTCTTAAAACAAATATATGCTAGTTTTAAGAACATTAAATGTCCAAGGGACAACTATCAGAACGATAGTTACGTTTCGAGACATAAACACTCTATGGTCTTTATTGGTCACCTCTAAATTTTCTTCCGCGTCCCAAACATTTTGTTGACTTATTTTCACCTGTTTAAGATGAAAGCCGCCAAAGCCAAATGTAAAATTTGAAAAAGAAAACAGACAAAAGCCCAAGTTAATGCAACTTATATTGTTTATTTTCTACAAGCCCGCTTGTTTACATTTGCAATATGCTAGAAAATGTAACCTTTTTTACATACCTCCCTGTCGAACTAATATTCGAAACTTCTTAATTCGGTTTCAAGGACCTTAATTTTTCAACTCGTTAACTCCTGAAATTCACACAGTGAAAGAATCCGTTTGTTTGGCAAAATACTTTGAAAACTTTCCGTAATACATTGTATATTTCATGCTGTCCCCATAATTCGTGTGATGCAACCTATATTGTCAGGAAGCCTTGTCATTACCACCTTAAAAATTTGTAGTCTATCGTCTTTAAGTTATTATTAATTTCTACTGCATTGTGTTATTACTTTTTCTTTTATTTGATGTGATTAATGGAAAAAATTTCACAGAGGGCTACTATCCATCCGAGTATTTTCCTAGCACGAGCACAATCGGATGATAGTGTCTCCGCGGATAAACACTATCGCGTCACGTGATCAATTTAAACCAATAAGACTCGGAAAAAGTTTAGTGGGAACTATAACAGCCGTTATAAAGGAAGTAAGGGCCTGTTCACATGGAAATGGGGGACCTCAGGCAGGTGAGGTCCCCCGCCTTGGTGGGGTAACCAATGTATCCATACAATCTCCCTTTTTTTCCTCGATCGCGTTCACCTGTTAGGTGGGGTATCCCACCAAGGCGGGTTACCCGGTCAGCCTGTCCGGGTAACCCGCTTCGGTGGGGTGAGTTTTCTCCATGTGAAAGCTGCGGAGTGGGGTAACCCGCCTAACCAGGGTAATCAAATCACTCGAGCGTGGCGAGTTATTTCGACGATTTCACCTCCAAAACCGCCAAAACGCTGAGGTACCTCACCTCTCCGGGGTCCCCCACTCCCATATGAACAGGCCCTAAGTGTCTAAAGAAACCGTGGTGCTGGGTCGGTGGGGAGTATTACAAGATAATTTGGTTTTATCAACTGGGTTGATAATGTGAATTGGCCACAATAAAGAGATTCGAAGGCTGACGTTTCGATCGTTAGCCCTTCGTCGGAGTGAATCGAGGAATTGTTGACACTAAGAGACGTTTACTCCGTGAAATCTACATCGTATCTGACTACGAATATGTAAGTATGTTAAACCAGCGGGAGCGGGTCTCTAGAGAACGCACGTTCCGCTAGGTTATACAACATAACACATTATAACACCCTCCCTTTCACAAATGAAAAATAAAAGAAAAATTAAAAGCAAGCACACGAGATTAACTTTTACCCAATATGGATAAATTAAGCTTGCATTAAAGATTTAAATAGTCGCCGTGCTCTACAACGCGTTAGAAGTTCTCAGAACAGTTTATGGCTTAGTTAAAACAAAGTCGCGGAAGCGCTTTGGTGGCCGTCGCTGACGCTCAGATCGTTTTAGCTCTGGCTTGGGTGGAGACTCTACTGGAGTTGGAGCAACTTCTGGCCTACTCAGAAGAGCATTTTCTTGACTTGGCGCAGGTGGATTTACTTCCTCGGGAACGGTGGCCGCCAACTCATTGGACTGCGGACAAACGGGAACAGACATCTCTGCAGGGGACTGGTCCGATGATGGCGGTGACGGCTCATTTGTCTTTCGCAGGTGAATATGGTAGCGACGAACCACATGTTGAGGCGTCTCGACCTCGTATGATCTCTCATCCAGTCGACGCCACACAATTCCTCTCTGCCATTCTCGCTTGCCCAGCTGAAACGGTTTTAGTCTCACTACATCTCCTATTCTCAAGGGATCTAAATCGACAGCACCTCGTGACCGGTTTTGATGCGGTTTTGTCGTCTTTCTCTACGTCACGAAGGTGTTCTCGGAATTGGTCGCCTTGTCGTCTCCCTGTTTCGCCGATGTATAAGTTTTTGGAAGGAGTGCAAGTTATGTTGTAGATAACATTTAGTGAGGTACAGGTAAAATGATCTGTGATCTTGATGGATCGCTTGGGTATATTTACACAACGCTGCAAATGAAAGGACATGATTTGCACCGTGCGCGTGCGCATTTAAAAGTTCCGGGTTGATCACTTGTTTGGAATACACTTTTGGCTAAAAAGTTAATTATGTTTTTGTCGCCTTTGAATGAAATTTCTAGAGGTTTCGAAAAGATTCTATCAGTATCGGGATCATTTTGAAGTAATTTAGTTTTTTTAAAATGATGGATTTTACTGCCTGGTTGCGAGGGTGAAATGTGAGGGTGAATGGAATTCTATCATTATTTTCCCATTGTGACTTTTGTAGCGCTGACTGCCGATCAGTTTTTTGGGCGCGATGATTGCCCGCTTGAACAACTGAAGCAAGCAAGAGAAAATAAGGGAACAACAGAGAGGGAGGCTCCCGGTCCAGCCCTTGGGCCGGGATATGTCGTGTCCACGAAAGTTATTTTTAGACGAGCGGAAGTCTTTGTTCTAGCGGACGTCTGTCTTCTGAGACGTCCGCATGCAAGACAACCTCGGTCTGATGTTTGAAAGAAAAGCAAAGATTTCATGTAATGACGGATGTAGTGTCACTAAGAACCTGAGAGCGAGGCAAGACTGCATGCAGACGTCTCGGAAAACAGACCTCCGCCAGAAAACGAGAGTTCCGCTGGGTTAAAAATAACTTTCGTGGACATGAGATATCCCGGCGAACGCCCCGAGCCTTCCTCTCTGTCCCGTCATTTTCTCTTGAAGTAGGATGGCTGGAGGGCGTCTACGAAATGGAAAGGTTCTCAGGTTTCGTTTTTTCAACGATTTGGAGAAAAGTTTTGATGCAAATGGATAATTAAATTCCTGAGAAGACTAAACGAAGGACATTTTTTAAAAAAAAAAACACGAGATTATGGATACCTCCATAATGTCATTTATGTAGAGGCCGGATTTAGAATGATACCTATTAGTGCAATCTTATCTTATTTACCACATGGCAGTTCTGAAGGCCTGAATCCTGAGATCATCCGTTTATCAATTATGTGGTTAAATTCGTCAAATACCGCGAATTCCGCGGTTTTTTTCCTTTAGTGCATTAAGCCTAGGTTTACACTAGAGGAAATTGTTCCGGATTCGTGATGAATCCGGAACGTTTTAGTACCGGATTGGTTTTGCCGTTTACACACAGGAGGACGAATCCGAAATAAAAACATCCCGGTTTGGTCACGTCTCCGGAGATTTTGAATCCGGAATCTAAAGTGGGAATTTTGAATCCGAAAACTTTTGAATCCGGAAAGTTTTGCTGTGTAAACGCTTTTCTCTCGAATGCGGATATCTTTCCGCCAGCGATATTATGAGTTTGCGGTATAACTAAAATGGCGGATGCAGAAATCCAAAGTAATCCAAAGTCGTATTGATGGCCATTGATAGCGGTCGCTGTTAGCCTCCTTGTTCTGTCACTGGTCCAGACAGTCTTTTAATTTGTAATGGGTAGTGCTATATTCCTCAGAAACCAAAAAGGCACGCAAACAATGTTGACGTCCTCCACACTTTACTTGGGAAATGACGATGGCACGATCGCTGGATGATTCTGGATAAGACCAGGACAAATGCCTGGTGGGACAACATGATGGGTAACAATAGCGTAATCAGCGAGTGGAAAGAAAACTTCAGACTGCCTCAACGTACCCCTAGGCTTTTTTCTGGTGACATTTTGTTTCTCGTCGTCGAGGCAACAAACAACTTGTTGACCATTTTATCGTGAATGTTCCCGGAGTTGTCGTCCAGTATAAACGGTCAGGAATCCGAATATCCTTTTAGTGTAAACGCCTACTAATCCGAATACATTAAAATTGATGAATCCGGAAAAATTTACGAATCCGGAAAAATATGCTCTAGTGTAAACCTAGTCTAAAAGGCCATAGCGCATTCGTTCGTCCTCTTTACCGCCGCCGCCGGACTGCTGTGCGGGAGGTCGAGTGTTCGAGCCCCAGGCCGGACCAACACTCAGGGTCTTAAAATAACGGAGGAGAACGTGCTGCCTTTGCAATTATATCTGCAAATGGTTGGACGTTCAGGTCTTCTCGGATAAGGACTATAAACCGTAGGCCCCGTCTCCTGCATCTTCGATGTTATGGTTAGCAGGGGACGTAAAAGAACCCGCATGCTTATCGTAAAGAGCAGGGAATGAAGTTCCCGGTGTTGTGGTCTGGCCTTTGTTGTGACACTGTGAAATGCTCGGAGATATTAGCTCATATAGAGCTACTCTACAATCCGAGGGTAAATAAGTATTCACTTCACTTCACTTCGCTAACTTCGAGGAGTTCTCACCACAGAATTTTTTCAGTTTTCCTTTGGCCCAGACCACTTTCCTTCAGTTCAGGCAAGTAGCCTCATTTTGTTTCTCAGTTCAATAATTTTATGTCAAACCACCCCTTTTCCCATTCTTTTAATTGTAGCTCATGGCTGCCACACGGGTTCTTATTCTCGGCCATTCTTTCGTTCACCGCCTGTACAGCTTCATAGATTCTTCGTCTAGTCCAATGTTAACGCTTTCGCTGGGCTTAGAAGAGCGGATTAATGTGATGTGGCACGGCATAGGAGGGAGAACTATAGCTAAGGTTCTTCAATACGACCTGCATATCGTCGAATCGTTCAAGCCCCAGCTTGTGACCTTAGAGCTAGTGACAAATGATATTTCTCGTTTGGCCCCGACAACGGTGGGCTCATCCCTTGAAGACCTGACGCAGGTTTTACATTCGCGTTATGCTGTCCAACGAGTGGTGGTTTGCCAAACACTTTTTAGGGACAGAAACCCGGATTTTACCGAACAAGTTACCTTACTCAATAAGTATTCCGCAGTAGTAATCTCCTCGCTACCCTATGCCTATTTCTGGAAACACAGAAGTTTATGGAACTCCTCGAAGACTCTTTATTTCAAAGACGGTGTGCACTTGAGTGCTTTCGGTCAAGTCAAATTGTACCGTAGTATAAGGGGTCTGGTCTTGCATTTCCTGCGTGCCCTGAATCTGTTATAAACCACCAATGTTAGTGGCATATTATCACAATTATAGTTTATTTAATTGGTATCGCTCCATTTTACCTTTACGCCCAGCAGTGCTATGTTATTGTTGCCACCATTTAGCTGTGGCTTTGGCATGTTTACTGCCATTGGTTATATTAATTTTGTTCTGCTGGGGCAAGGAATCCCTTGTCTCGCCTAAGTGGATTTTATTGTACGACACAGTGTGTCACGTTTATAGCCGCTGTGGCATTGCTACCTGACATTTGTGACATTATGAGTGTACAACCCTTTTGATCGCTTATTATAGGTGCGTCACGCACTCTTCATATCTGTCAAGGTAAATCTTTTCACGAGGCTTTTTATTTTATGTTGCTTTTAATTTTGCGCATATATTGTTATGCCTGCCTTCCGAGTTAGGCTCTGTTTAAGATCGCAAAGCCGCCCCCCCTTTTACTACGGTTACGTTTAGTCAATGCCGCCAATATTGTAATCTATACCATTTTCTACATTGTTCAAACACTAATCTTGGATCCCATTTCCTTCAATTTTTGCTGGGTATGTGCCGCTGGCCACTCAGAACCCCTACCCCATTATAGTCTATTCTGTGGCTAATTATAGACCCCATCTTAGTCACTTTTGGGCAAATGTAATTTTTCCCGATCCCAACTTAGTCACTTTCTGTTGATGCCTCTACCTAATAGAAAATGAATTGACACGTTTGTTAAATTGAATGTAGAACACTTTACTTTTCATCTACGATCAAACGCTTGCTAATTCAAAAGAAGATCCAAGTTGTGTTCCGGGTTGTGTTAACTTCAGTGGAGGATAGAATAGCCGCAAAATAAATACCGTAGCACGGATGATTTGTTGGACTTTGTTCTGGACCCAGGGGTTCCGCACTATTGTGCAAGTCATTAATGTTTAAGTTGTGATTTCCTGAACCGACGGAATTCAATGCGAGACGACTGTTAAATATTAAAAAAACAGCACGCACCATTTTTTAACCGCGTATCTTCCCTGCTTGCCAGAATTTTCTTATCCCAGACATCTCGAAAATGTGCGACCCCATTCTAGTAACTCTACTAAAAATGTAACCCCATTATAGTCAGTCCAGTCTTGAAAATGCGACCCCATCCAGCGGCACATCCCCATTAGCCTCATATAAGGAAGTACCCCCCCCCCCGGGGCAGTAACGTCCACCACCATCATCCGTGGATAGTCCATCTTTGGTGGCAAGCCCCGCAGAAGTGTCACAAACCGTGGTGTCCCAGGCTATTGAGTCCGAGGTGTCCGCTATAACGTCTACTGCAGGTCAGGCGGGTTCCTTTTGATAGCGAGGGTACAGGATCGCGACCAGTAAGTGAATTTCGTAGTGTAGCAATAAGTTTGGCTGCAAGAGTAAGCTCCAAACTCAAGGCCAAGATCTGGGCTGAGGAATATATAGACCTGGGTTCCTTGTTATCGTTATCTCCCAGTAGTAATAGCTATTTTTTATCTCTTAAAGCTAATAACGAGGTTTCCTCGGCTACGCCTAAGCTTTTTTTAGAACCTAACGATAAACCACGCCGCATATTTCACATTAGCCAGTGGCTCACCGCCTTCAATACTTTCGTCTCCGTCTACGCGGAGCGTTTTCCCCAGAAAGCGCCCCAGTTAATGAAATATTGCGAAACCGTTCACGACATCTCCGCCAAGGGCGGGGACTGGCGCCTTTACGACGAGCAGTTCAGGTTTTTAAGGTAATCTGACCCAAATCTGTTCCCGTGGGATCAAATTCATTGGGAACTTTAGTTCCAAACGATGTTCACCTCTCGCACCAAATCCCATTCTTCCAGCTCCAACCGCGAAAAACCACCAAATCGTTTTCGTCCACAATTTCCCAAAGGGACTTGCTGGACCTTTCATGCAGGAAAATCCTGCTCGGGCTGTAAATTCGAGCACATTTGCTTCAAGTGTGGGTCCCGTCACCCAGCCAGCCAATGCCCCTCTCTAAAAGGTATATCCAGAACTGCACTCACCAGCGAACAAGCCGACCGGCTTAAGCCACAAACCCATAACTCCGGTAAAAGTGCATAGACTACAATTTTTCCTTGCTGATTATCCTCTACATTTGTCCTCTTTCTTAATCAACGGCTTTCGTTTTGGTTTTTCTATTCAATTTCACGGCGAGAGAAAGCCCTTTGAATCTCCTAACCTAAAAAGCACTTTGGAAAATCCGCAGATTGTTTCCCTTAAACGTCAAAAAGAAATGGAGGCTGGTAGGATTGCGGGAACCTTTACTTCCCCTCCATTCAAAAACTTTAAATGACAATTCAATCCCTGCGATTAAGGCGCAAGGTTTAATAATGTGTCGAGAAGTAATTGGAAACCGTTGTTTGGAGTAAATTTTAGTAAGAATTCTACTAAAACAGTAAGATTATTCGCTCTCAATTTCTATCGTACTTTTAAACTTGCTGCCCGAAACCATCGTTGCCACAGCAAGTGTTTCGGGCCGCAAGGAGACAAGTGAGTTCAAAGTACAAAACTTGATACCGCAGTGAAACGGTCATTTTGCAATTGATGTGCGTTGGCTTTTGGGCTGGAGTGACATATTATCGCTACACAGTGCTGATGAGTCCCAAGAATTATTCTGAATTTATCTTAGCGAATATAGCAATTCTATTAAAGTAGTAATGTTGATTGTGAATAGTATTGTAAATATTCGTGCGTTTTTGTCATGAGCCTCTGGCTCGGGAGATTGGGAAACCACTCCCTACGTACGTTTGCGACTCTAAATATAGTTACCCAAATTACCTAAGAAGGACGAAACAGCTGTCCGCTATTGCGATCCTGCTTTATCGGTTCTTGTCATGTTTGGTGTCTCGAAATGTCTTCCACGTCCGTTGCCCGTTGCGTGGATGTTTTCGTGAAGGATGTGTTTATATGTATGTCGTTTCGTTTCAAAGCAAAGGAAAACCTCCAACGCTGAGAGGATGTCTACTTTGATATTTTGATTACAAGCAAGGGAGTTTCGGCCCTCGGTATGTTTTAATACATTTCGAAACTTCAAGGAGGGATTTTACCTGAAGGCTGTTTTGACGTCGCTCAAAGTGGTCTTCGTGCTAATATCTTGTTCACGTTTCAAGCAACGCCAAATCCCTCCACTCAGGACATTCACCAATGTTTTGGGGTTTTGTG
>CM042750.1:213835-228835 GCA_022496165.2 Catalaphyllia jardinei
GGGAAACAAAACTCACTGTTTCCCGAGGGGCCAGTCATTAAGTGCTTAATGTTCAACGTATCAACATTCTAACATGGCTTTGAGGCTTTTAGGGCAAACTTTTGTATTTGGTGTTGTTTTCCTTGCATTCAAGTTTCTTTGGAGAATTGGAGGCAAAGGAAACCTTAAAAATGTGCCATGTTCGAATATTGATATATCATCGAACCTGGCTTATTCTTTAAGGCGCGCCAGCAGGGAATCATGGTAGTTACAGAAGTAATTTATATCCATTCCAAAGATTCCCTGCAGGCGCATGTCATACAGACAGTGATAGGCAATTTGTCTATTATGTTCCAAATACTATCAGGTTGAGAAGAACACTTGTTGAAGATGGTGACGTGCCTCGAGTCATTTTAAGATCATGCAGCAATCACGAAAATAAAAAGATTGAAATACAGACATCTGAAAGTGGGAAATAACAGCGCTTATAGCATTAATAACTCACCCTCATGCGTTCAAATCTGGAGATTGCTCTCAGTGGCCGCAAAGCTCTCAGTGTTCTCAAGGAGCGAATAGACATGACTTCTTCATTACCAAACAAAGCGATGAGCGAAACCTTTTGAAAGAATCGGAAATACATTTTTAACAAAATAGTTGGCACCACCAGAGCTGTTATTTTTTCTGGATAATCTTTGAAATATTGTGCTATCGCCAATATAGCAATAAAGTATTTGTTGTTGTTGTTGTCGTTGCAATTCATTTGAGGAATAAAAAATAGGGACATGGTAACGTTCACTAAAACAAACTGAACATAAAAGGGTTTGATAATAATCCCAACTAATGGAAAGGTGACTGGCAGCTTCTGAAACAAATAAACAAAGCTTGACTGTGGAGCAGTTAAACTCAGAGCCACCGTGTTCAATTAAATCCAGTTACAACTTAAACAGCGATTTTAAGAACACTTGGACTACAACACCTCTCATGTTATAGCTGGGGAGACATTCGGAAACACTTCAAGAGGAAGGTTTAACAAGATTACTTACCACTATGATAACGACATCAAGCCAGTTCCACGTGCTCGAGAAATAAGTCGCTAAGCCGAGACCGATGATTTTGAGTAAGAACTCAAGCACGAACACAGCGGCGAAGAAAAGGTTGAGCACCCTTAACACCTCCTTCAAGGTTGGTCTGCTGTCCAAGTAAACGTCTTCGAAGGCCTTAGAACAAAGGGAACCTGTCTATTTTAAACTTTTAAACAAAATGGGTTTGGCTTAATCAAGTTATTGTTTTTTTAACAATTGTAAGTCAGGATTAAAATTGAAGAAAACTTTAAAGCAAGATAGAAAATGGGTAATTTTCTTTAAAGTACCTATGAAGTAAAAAGTAATTGCTGCTTATTTAAAAGGCCTTTCAAAGTATAGAAGAATGGCGTTGTTCTTTTTAGAATATCTCTTCCCGTTTTAGAGATATTTACGTTTTTGTGAGGAAAGTGGTTTCACTAAAACAGTGAAACACTCAATCAAGAATATTTCTTGAAATATTAAAGCAGTGTTCTTTAAACTTGGCACCAGAACTGTACATCACAAAAAAGCAAAATGACACCTGTCGTTCCGTTGCCATGACAACAGTTACACCGCTGGTTCTGTTTCAATTAAGAGTAAAATTCCCAGATTTTATCTTAAACAAGAATCATCCACTCGCAACAATCCAATGGGAGGAGTTTAGACAATATGGGAACCATGTGTGTTCCGAGCTAGACCCTCTGTCCCACTTTAAAAGATTGCAAATTGGGATATTTGGTTTTTCACGTGAGTCATTCTGTTTCTTTTGTGGTGTACATTTCTGGTGCCAAGTTTGGAGAACACTGCTCCAATATTCTTGATTGAGTGTTGTACTGTTTTGGTGAAACCACCTATGACGTCATCACTTTCCTCATTTGCATAATACATAAACGTAAATATCTCTAAAATAGAAAAAGATATTTCAAAAAGGAAAACGCCATTCTTCTTTCCTTTGAAAAGCCTTTTAAATAAGCAGCAATTATTTTTTATTCTTCATAGGCACTTTAAGTTGTTCTTGGTTTGAAATATAAGAAGAGATAAACTTGATAATCACCTATTTGAAGCTGAGGTGGTTTTGCATGTCTTGGCTCGATATGCTTTTTTTCGGCAAAGCCATCAATAAATTTGTTTTGTTGACATTCAACATTCATACAGTTGTTTCGCAGACATGCTAAATCGACCAGTCAGTGGCTACGTAAAAGAAAATGGTCAGTCTTTCTCGCGTTTTTAGCAACGCATCATTGTTAAATACACGGCACATTTCTGCTTGGCCAATCTGATTGCGAGTTTGTGGTTGATTCGAAGGTTTGGCATATAGCGTGTCTCTTATCAGAGTGATTTTTTCATTTTAGTGTAACTGTGATAATATCTTGGACATGTTCAAAGAAAAATCACTCACCAAAGCAATGCTACTTGCTGCAATTAGAAACACGATGAACCATTCAAAATACTTGTGTTCCACAAGGCATTTAACTTTGTGACGTACGCACACCCAAATCACGTGACATGTGGTATCTTCAAACCTACTACAACAGCTACACTGAGTCGGAAAGCAGTTGTCGACTTCATACTCCCGGGTGTTCAAGAAGCAGCAACATATTGGTTTTGGTGAGTCAGGCGGGCAGTCTTTTTGCGAGGTTCTTCTAGATGTCGATCCTTCTCTGTCTGTATGGCCATTGCTGACTAGAAAAGAGAATTTCAATTCCAATATTATTTCATTCTGTAAGAAAGCACATTCTTATTTAACTAAGTTAATTTCAGTTGTATACAATGAAACCTATATTAAGTGTACCCCAGATAAAGCGGATACCAGCTTGAGTCCCAAACTTGTCCTCCTGCATTTACTGTAAAATAAACCTGCATTCAGTGGACACCTCTGTCAAGCGGACAGCAGCTCAATAAAAGTCCCGTATGTGTCGCGGCATTCTGGGCGATGCAATATTAAGCCATTTTGTTGCACAAAACCTGCAATAAGCGGACACTTCAGGGGCTTTCTACTTTCAAAAGCTCAGTTCAGACTCCTTTACGATGTTCAGCAAAGTAATTTCAAAGTTAAGTAGATTACTCCAGATTGATGCATTGACTAAAGACGAAACGAAACTCGCTCAAGTGTTGGGAAAACAAAAGATTTAAACAACTGGCTATAAATTCTGAGATACATTGTCATGTTCCCAGATCAAGTACGGAATATGCAAAAGGTAGCCTGCACTAGAGAGGATCTGATCTGTGGAACAAGATTCCCTCGGAAATCAGACCTACCTAGTTTAAAACTTTTAAAACCTCACTGAATGGGAAAGTTTATGTTTAGTGCGAAAGTTGTATTACACAGGTTCATTCTAGGCTAGTTAATTAGCTCGTTAGTTAATGTACTGTTATGTTAGTTAATGCATTCCTGTTAATATAGTTAATTTATTCGTTGTAATATTTTACACGACTCCTAGTAAGACCATTTTTATGATAAGATTTCCTATTTAAAGTAAAGGTTTATTTATTGACTGACTGAACATTGTGCTATGAGCAGTCTGTGATCTTACTCTGTGTTGCACTGAGTTAGAAAAGAGTTAACAATTGACTATTATATAAACCATAGCCTATATTTGGCGCGAAAATATGCCCGGATATTTGTCCGCAGACATTATCTGTTCCGAGAAGTGAACAGTTTTCCGAGAGCTCCATCTTTTATAGGATCGATTTCCGCCGCTCTCTCGTGTCTGGTCTCCTCCTTCGGGGGAGGAGCGCAGGCTCATTTCCCGAACAGCGGCTGGCAATCAAGCTTACATCTTTTACGATTACGTTTAATCGGGCACCCTGTAGGCAATTTAATATTCGATAAACCAAGTCCGTATTAATTGTAAACTTGTCCAATGCTGCACCCTTCATATAACTGGTTACATTTTTGTGTAGCCGCGTCTTACAATACGTCTTGTATTCATAATTCAGGTCATCTTAATCTTCCCTGTCTTAGCAATCTATCTTGGTATTTGCCCTATAATTACTTCAGAACTCCTGCCTGATGTTTTAATAATAATAATAATAATAATAATAATAATAATAATAATAATAATAATAGTTATAATAATAATAACAATAACAATATTATTAGGGGGATAGTGCCGAGACTTAAAAGTCGAGCTGAAGGAGTTGGTCGGGAGAAAGAGTAAGATGCAGAAGCCTGTAATCTCGGGAACACTAAACATTTCTTGGACGTTTAAAGTTGCAACATGAACAATGAGTATCGCTCTCCATTTATTAACTTCTTTTCTTCAATATTTTTCAAGAAAATTATTGGCAGTCGAATACGTTATACACTTAAGAAGATTTTATAACTACCATTTTAGATTTTAGAGATCCTATATATTTTATCTTTTTTTCTCTTTTTTTATTGCGGAGCAGTATTTTTAGTGCTAATATTTTTTATCTAATTGATAAATTTTAAGTATATAAATTAATACTAAGTTTTCACTATAGTCAACGGGTTACGCTCACGCGCCCCGTCATACCATTTCAATTGTAGATAGCATACAAAAGTTTTAACTACTGCTATAATAATAATAATAATAATAATAATAATAATAATAACGGTAACGATAGCGATAACGATAACGATAGCGATAGCGATAGCGATATCGATAGCGATAGCGATAGCGATAATGATAATGATAATGATAATAATTTTCATATCGCTTTAATGAACCAAACGATGTTTTTGAAGTTCATATGTTTTTTAATCAAAACATGTTTCGGTTGAGTTTGACTTGAGAATTTAAAGACGGCTGCTCCCAAAAGATGTGCATATGACGCGTTTTTCCTATCAAAATTCAATTTATTAGTCGTTTTTACGTACAACCTTCGTTTTCTAAATTCAGTACTCCTTTTACTCAACCATTACATTCGTTTTTCAACTTCAAAATTCGTTTTATTTAACCTTGACAGTCGTTTCTAAGTTCAGCATTCGTTTTATTCAAGCGCAACGTTCATTATTTAAACTCGACATTCGTTTTATTCAAGCGTGACGATTTTGTCATTTGTTTTTTAAAACGAATGATGTTAAGTGAAAAACGAATGACAAACTGGAAATAAATGTCACCCTTGAGTAAAAATATTTAAATCGACGTCAATACACGAACGTCGCACTTTAAAATAATGAATGTCAAGCTAAAATTACGAAAGTTACGCTTGAATAAAATAAATGTTGAACTTAAATGAAACGAAAGCTGCAGTTGAAAAACGAATGCTAATTAGTCTGGGAGCACATGTAATCCCGTGGGAATTTCGTGAAGCAAGCAAGCCACTAATCTAGATATCTTATCTGGACCCTAGATAATGCAAAAAAGTTTGGTGGCACCTTTGTAACTTGCACCGAGGTCAGTTACAAGGGGTTTTAAAAATGACCTAAATTTGCCAACATAAGTTAATTGCTTATATCTTTCAACCATGTAATTAGAATCACACCAAACTCACTATGATCATATTTATGTCTCTTTATGGTAAGAGAGGTCACGTGACGAGTTATCATGGAAACGAGGCGACATTGATTAACAGTTCGTGTCTTTTAACCACAGTGATAAAATCACGCCAAAATCTCTTCGATTATGTTTCTTAATGTTCTAAACAAAAAAAAATTAGCGTTATCTAAACTTAGCGTTATCTTGTGGTAAGAGGGTCGCGTGACTAAGTCACCATGGGAACGAGGCTAAGATCTAGACATGGTTTGTTAATTTGAAAACACTTGAGTAACTGGCGACAAAGTTTTACTGACATGAGTTTATAACTATGATAGCTAATTTCATGGAAACGATTCTGACTTTGTAATAACCTAAACAACATTTCGCTGTCAAAATTAGCGTATGAAGAATCCAAAAACTGTTACGTAATTGCTCAGTGTTAATATTGATGCTGAAAGCATTTTTTCTATCAAAAGAAAACTCCATCTTTGACTTATCCTCTTTCTTAATAGTTACTACTACCCAGTTACAATCCCTTAGACCCAAAGTGACACTACTCTAACATAAATAATCTATATCACTATGACCAAATCAGTAAGTGGTCACTTGAAAGTCTTTGCTCTAGGGAAAATACGACTGTTATATCCACTGCTATCATCACTTTCATACGCAACATCCTCGTCTTCATCGAGATCATCATTTGGACTATGGCTGTTCTCACAAATATCTCCACTATCGCAGCAGTTACACAAGTCAGTGCAGTTGAGATTTGCTTTACGACATTGGCATCTGTTGTTCGAACATCTCTCTTTCACACAGCCACATTTTACCAATTGGATTACAGCTTCAGGAGCTGGTGGCAAAGTAGTCATCACAGGAAGCCATTTGTTGTCCTCCAACTACCAGCCAAAGTTATCTGGTGATGGTAGCTGGGGCTGGGGCACTATGTCGTTATTCCAAACCATTACTTGATAGTTGGCTCTCATTACAGTTTGCTCTAGGGCAGCTTGTGTTGGTGGAAGTTTCTCGGACTGTGCCTGCTTCTTTTTGAAAAGCCACCATCGCAGATCTTTGACAGTAGTAATAGTCGTGTTCGGCACATACAGCTTGCAAATCAACTTCTCGATTGCGGCCATAGTTTCTGCTGACGGTGGATCACTTGCTCCGAGATTAGCAAGAGCAGTGATGATGTCTTGGCTTGCCTCTTGGAATGCTTTCCACCAGGCGGCTTTTCCTTTCCCAGCAAAACTACCAGTGTTGTCAGCACCGCTCAATGCGTGAAGCGCTGGTAGAGCTGCAATCTTATGCGTACCGAGGGAATGCACAATCGGCTGTAACTTGATTACTCGATGCCTTTGACCTGTTCCAGTGACGAAATTTGTCTCATGACAGAGCTGAGGATATCTTCTCAAAGAAAGAATGAAGACATTGGTGTCTGGTGAATGGATATTAATTTCTTTGGCTCCATGAGCAGCAGCATCAACAGTATGCAGTAAAATCTTTGTATCAGCTTCTTCTTGGGTGCTTTGAAGATGCACCACATTCTTCTGTGTTGCCTCACAAGCAGTTCCCCAGGCTAGAACGAGACGCTTTCCAATTATTTCTGCATGCTCTAGAGCCTTTCTTGCAATGTATTCAGTGAGTTCCATTTTAGTTTTGTTGTGAGACAAAAGTTTCTTCATCGGAACCTTGCCAATGTGGGTCGAGTCTGTTATCCTGTAGTACACCGGATCCTGACCACCCTGCCTTCGTAGTCTTGTGGCTGATTTCAAGGAGAGTTCAACATCATATCTGTCAAAAACTACATGTATTTCGTCACTTTAACTGCATTTTTGCAAGACCTGATTCATGTAATGTTCTGCTAGTTGAGAACAGGTAGTTATCCACGTCGATTTGTCAAGCGACTGCAACTCAGCCATGCCGTTGACTATCGAGACCTTCCCTTGCATGGATGGAGCTACTCGGCACTCTGTGGTAGAATTTTCCGGGTAAACATGTTTCTCAATAGCGTTCATTAATGCACTCTTGATAGAGCAGTGCAGCATTGAGCCATCCGACGCGAAAAGAGATCGCGGCACTAGAGAAAACTCATACACTCCAACCGCCTCGGCTATGTTGATCTCGGGACGCGACTTGCATACCATCATCATGCGAGCAAAGAGACATCTATCTTCTTGTAGCTCCACCACTTTGTTGTCAACAGTCACCTTGGTCTTCTTTCCTGTGGTTTTCCATGTGAGCAGCTTCTGTTTTTTCATTGGTGACCATAGATTTTCTTGGCCAGTCTGGATCCGTTCCTTTACAAATGCTGTGAAGAACTTTAACCCTATGTCACTTTGGTTACACAGATCATCTTTGACTTCCTTCGGCAGTACTACCTTCGTCACCAGGTTAAACAAGTCAGCGCCTTCCTGACTGAAGGGATTGGTGAAGCCTCTAATTGTGTTGGACAGCTTGGTGATGTTTTTCTCCTCTCGGGACACCACAGCAGCTGTAAGATTATGGTGCTTTCCACGAATCTCATGTGTTACACCTGCCATGTCTTTGGCTTGATTTGCCAATCTTGCCAGTTCTGGTGCAATGAGGAAAAACTTCATACGTGCACTTGGGTTAAGTGTTATGCCAACCAAGCCTCCTCAAGGATTCTACAGCATTCACTATTCGCTGGTGGGCCTCCTCCACTTGAGCCCCCTCAGAATTGGAGCATGCATCACAAAGGTCTTTTGCGAGAGATGTTAGTCGGCGCCTGGATGACTCTGGTACGTGCTGAAAAAACGCTTCCTGGTATAGAATGAAAAAGGCTTGTAACGTGACCAAGTGCGCAGCTTCACCTCTCTTCACATGGTTTCCCTCTAGGATCTGCTTGACAGTATTGGGACCATATAGATCTGATTCTATCCACGCCATGTCGATGCCACTGTTCTCAATGAATGCACCAATGGTTCTCAGCTGTGCCATTAAAATATGCAGCTCCCCTGGGCGCAGAATGATGTGTTTAAGATCATCATGAGCCATTTGAAGTTTCTTAGCTGGAAGATAAAGGCCCATGTCAAGTGATATGACGGTCTTTCTGTTGGCTCCCACCACCTTCACATTGATTTCCTGAGCTTGCTTAAGTACTGTGAGTAGCGTGCTCCACTCATGTGCAGGAGCTGCAATCAGGGGAGGTGCACCCACTCTTGTAACAGGCAGGGCATCGTTGACAATTGAGTTGTAACCAGACCATACAGGAACAGCGTTCTGGAGAACTTCACATTCTTGAGCTTCATCGCTGCCCATCCCTCTGGTCAGATTCCTTGCTAGCAACCAGGCATAATCGTCTAAACTCAAAGTGATTGGGATTTCTTCCTCAGAAAAAAGACCAAAAGCTGGATGTAGTGAAGCTGCAGGCTTGGTGGGCGGTTTTGGACACTCCAGTAAGGCCGTTAATGACGGCGGAAGGTCCTTTACAGATCGTCTCAAGCCTGTTTGCAGGTCAGGATCCAATCTATTATTGAAAACAGCACAGAGGCAAGAATAATGATACCAACACGGGCAACAATGATAATAGTAGGCAGCGTGGCCAATTGATTAAGGGCCGAACTTGAAATCCGGAGGTCTCGGGTTCAAATCCCGCTCTGAGTACTGCAGCTGCCTGGATTTGCTTTACGGTGGATCAAATCCTCGGCCACGCTTACAAAAATTACCAATTTGTTTGCTTCCAGACAGCTTGGATTATTAACAATGTTAATTTTAATTTTAATTATTGTTTCAGGTTTTTGCTCAGCCCCACTAACCTTTCGCTATAAACACTACCGAGGGTAAACAAAGGTATATTTACTTTCCACTTTATTTTTATTAGCAATATATACGCAGTAAAATAAGAATTTTCTGTATAGTATCAAAAGTTTCCATCTCGTGGTTCTTTTGAAAGGCAGTAACCTTGATCCCAAAATGAACTATTGATTTTATCATGAAAAGTGTTTGCACTCACATGAACGTCGCATTACCTTAATTGAGGATTCTCGTCATCTTTGTCACACTTTTGGTAGATCGCCATGGCTGTGCCGTGCAATGTGCGTCGCCCGTCATAGGTATCTTCGGCAAAGTCAACATTATCAATGGCAAAGAAAACGTGTCTGCCTTCCACGATGTTTGCTGGTAAAAACAGTCCATTGTTTTGCTCCATGCGTTTCAGCACACTGGCTTCTATCTGAGACTCGACTCTAAGAAGTCTGTTGTATTCTACCGACATTCCGAAACCATGCAGCATGTTAACTAACCCTTTACTACGTATCGATTGGTGGATTGCGAGGCCCACTGCAAGCTGTTGAGGCATTTCACGGCTTGTCTTGATCACGTCGGATTTTTTATTCCCAATTTGGCGTTCGGTTAAGCACATTGAAATAGTACTCTGTACTAAGCTCATAACACGTTTGTGGACCTCTTGGCATTTCTCCTCTGCACTGAGTGTTGTGTTTGGACCATTAATAATTGTTAGCCATCTAAAAAAGCAATACAACTCTTCTGGAAAATTGTCTTTCGAAAGACTTTCCAAAGACCCATCAAACATCCACTTTCTGCATTTGTTGGTAGCCTTCCTCAAAAGTAGCGCAGCATCATATAAGGTCTTCATATCATCTCCGATATCTCTGGTTTCCTCGGGAAGCTGCACAGCAAAATCTCTTGTCTCTTTAATGGTTACCATCTCTGATTCATTGACTCTCGTTGGCTTGTGAAACTCGATGCCAGAGATTTCGTCCTGTAACAGCTGCTTCACCACTTTACGGCTACATGTCTTATCTGCTACACCGTTTTCTTTGGCAATGCTGTTAAATGCGGTGTCCAGTTCTGACATACGAAGAACATTTCCATTCCTTAACATGATTTCGGTTGTTGTTAAAAACTCAATTTTAGCTGCTATCTCACCTGCCAAAACGGAACTAGATGAACTTGATGCTAGAGGCTTGCGGAGTACATTTGACACATTTTTAGTCCAGCAATTTTTGTGATACTTGATATCAATTGCATGAGTATCGGTTGCATTGATTGCAGTAGAGAATTTGACACGGAGCTTGTCGTTTCTGCTCAGTTCAATAGCTTTACGTAGTGACGTTCCTGCATTCATGGTTCTAACTTCCCTGAGCTTCTCCCGATTACATCCTTCACCATCGCCGAAGAAACACACCGCTTTGTTGTAAGGGGCTGTCTTTGATCGAGTGAGTTGGTTGATGGGTTCTGCTTCTTGCAAATTTCTAGTCTTTCGTCTTGACTCATTTGGTCCAGCCAGTGCTCTCTCAAATCTTTCTTTTGCCCTTTTTAGCATCCCAGAGTGTGTAGCATCTTGATAGCACTTTCTGTGCCATGTCCCTTGTTTAACCTTGAGCTCCTCAACTGAAAACACTTTCAGAGAAGACCAAATCTCTGAATATCTTGATTCACCATAAGACGCTCTTTCTTTAACGGCAGCCACTAATTTGTCATAAGAAGTGGGATTTTCCACTAAATCTTCATCTTTAACACATTGACAAACTAAACAAAGTTTAAAATTGATGACAACTTTCTGTTTAGCCATTACAGACGCTACAATATGATTGAACTACATAGTCTGTAAGTCATCCTGCGGGACAGTTTGTGTCTGTCCGCAGTTTTTCCTTATCGCGGCAACGACACGATATTCTGGATTTTTCCTATTGTCCCTTGTCACGCGTTTTGCATGTGACATTGGCCAATGGGCAAGAGTTTGGATTTGAGTTTCATCTGAGGTCATCACCAGCTTGCATTCAGTGGGTTTGTGGATGTCAGTCGAGCAGCTGATCACTTCACAACTTGCTACACCGTGCTGACGAGACCCAATAAGGTCGAAACAGCTGTCCACGGTTGCAATTCATGGCTTTCAGTTTGGACTCTATCGTGTCGTTGCCCCGTTAAGCTCTCTACGTAGTATCAGCCTTGCATCATTGTTTTCTAGTCTTTCTATTTTTGGCTGATCAGATCTTTTACAGATCCTACGTATATAGGCAGCATTTTCGTTTGCGGTCCTTTGCAGTATTATGTTTGTCTGTAAGTTAAGATGGCGGACCTCTATTTTAGTGAAAGGTACTGCTGACCACACATACTGCATGATTTTCCCAGGCTCTCCCTGGCAATTCCAATACCAACTATGTAGTTGAGAAACTATTATTAGCAAACAAAGCAATTTATATACTGACATTAAGAAATTATCAGCTATCATTCTAGGAAATATTTACATCTTCTGGTTACTCATCACGTGACACTTCATACCACAAAGAAAACTTGAAGAAGTGTCTAAAACATCAATAATTATCATCATAGTGAATTTGGTTTGATTTCATTCACATGGTTGAAAGGTAAAAGGAATTAACTTAAATAGCCTCGTTTCCATGGTGACAAATTAAAGCTATTTTTGAAACCCCTTATAATTGACCTCGGTGCAAGTTACAAAAGTGCCACCAAACATTTTTGCATTATTTAGGGTCCAAATAACATATCTCGACTAGTGGCTTGCTTGCTTCACAAAATTCCCACGGGACTTTTTTTAATGACATATGCTCCCAGACTAAATGTTGAATAAAAGGGGTATTGAATTTGAAAAACGAAGGTCGTATGTAAAAAGGACTAATAAATTGAATTTTGAAAGGAAAAACGCCCCCTATTGTGAATGGCTTCTTTAATTTTCAATTGGAAACTTGTGGAAGCAGAATGGAGGATTTTGAAACAATCTTCTGAACGAAGGCAGCGATCAGTTGAACTGCGAAGTGACTGTTCCAGAGACGTCTGGGCTCGAAATGGTCTTATTAGTCATCACGGATACAATTTAATGAAACCTTGCGATGGTCAACTTCTTCACAGCTAAAGGATAATAAACAATGCCTATACGTCTGGTATTGGGGGAGACTTTCCATAAGTAAATATCCAAACCCTAGTTTTAGGCGTACTTACTTTCCACGACCCCCTCAGTCGGGGATACACTGTTTTGAGGCCACCTGACTTTCGATTTAATTCTCTTGATGAATCGTGACGCAATCACAACCTTTCTTAGGCGTGTAAAGATTCGGTTCTTTTTATTTCCTTGAGCGGATGAGGGAGAAGCTTGACCAGCGAATGAGCTTAACAGAAGCGCCAGGAAAAGGTTCAAGATCTAAAATGTGAAAGAATCGTGAGAAGTGTTGCCAACCTACTGGTAAATACATTGGAGCTTATAGGGAACTGAATAATTCATTTTGTTTCATTTCGCCTCCGATCTAAGTTACACGGATATGGCGAAATCGGTACAAATATTGGAATGAATTTCACTTTTTCTTTTGTATAAGTTAGAATGAATAATCAAAACGATAACGAAACATATATTTGTTTACTTACAATAAAGTGTCCTAAAATAAATGCTGGTATAAAGAGTATAATGGAAGCTGGCCCAGCAGCCCTCATGCAGTCCCACAGAGGTTCAATCCACTCTCCGCAAATAATCCGAAATATCAGCAAAAATGAATGCCAGAAATCTGTGAACCGCCACCGAGGAATTTCACCGTCGAATTTATCTGGTGTATATGAGGAACCAAAGAGCTGCATGCCCACTACTGCGAAGATATAGATGATGATGGCTAATATGACGGACAGATTGCCAAGAGCCCCAAGACTGTGACCCATTGTTGCAAGAAGACTTGACATTGTGTTCCAAGACTTGGCGAGCTTTAGAATACGAACCTGTAAGGAACGCCAAGAAAACTGATTGTTACCTTTATGAATCAAAATTTGGCATAAAAAGCTGCAAACTCAAAGAAAAGTTATAAAACTGAAAACAAAAATTCCCGCTAATCCTGGAATAATTAACTAAACCGGAGTTTAAACCGGCCGGCTTTGAGGTACCTGACCCCAGTAAAAACAAAACCTGTCAATGGTCATTAATGCAACTGCGGCCGTAACACTACCTGAACAGAGACCTGAAAAAAATTTCAGGCTCTGAGCGGGATTCGAACCCACGACCTCTGCGATGCAGGTGCGGTGCTCTCCCAACTGAGCTATCAAAGCCACATGAGTGCGGTCGTATATGGGTTAGCCCTTTATATGGGGACGTTTAGACTTGGCCCAAGTACTGTAAAGATAAAAGTAATTTGTCCCATAGTAGCAATTGAGTGATAACGGTCATTAATGCAAGTGTGGCCGTAACACTCAGGTCTCTGTTCAAGTAGTGTTACGGCCACACTTGCATTAATGACCGTTATCACTCAGTTGATACTATGGGACAAACTACTTTCAAAAACTGTCAATATTTTGAACAATTTTTAAGGATTTAAAAAGATGCTCACCAATCTAAATGATCGCAATACACTTGTGCCCGTGTTGTCGATGAGGTTTGACAGAGTCAACACAGTGTCTATGAGACTGATTACCACAACTACACCATCAAAAATGTTCCATCGGCTTTTGATGTAACCACGAAACTTGAACGCGATCAGCTTGAGAATCATTTCCCCCAGAAACATGAATGTGCAAACCTGCAAAGGAAAGCCAAACATCAGCTGCAATCCTGATACTAAATGTTGAGATTAAACTTTGAAATTTGAAGGTTTGTAAATTATATGCACCTAGCGACATATATTACCGAACAAAGGGTTGTGGTTTTGCATGGAAGAGAGCAGTGGTTGTTTTCGCTCTTTATTTTGTCAAACATGTATACCTGTTATGATAATGATAATAATAATAAGTTATAAAGCGCGACTTTCCATGAAATGATCAGGTGCTTTTACATCATAAAGACGTAAATTTACAATGGTTGCTAAAAAGTACAAAACTTATTAAAACAGATAAAAATTCAATAAAAAGCTAGTAAGCTAAAATAATATGTGTTCAAAAAGCAGCTTAAACCGATTAATTAGAGTTTTGGGTCTATTACTTACCAGATTAACAATATCAATCGCTAACCCCAAATCCTCGTCCATTCCGTGATACTGTATCGACATGAACAGAGTGTTAATCAGAATGATCACGATAATACCAGCTTCAAACACTTTGCTTTCTACGACTCCCTTCACTCGTTTTCTAAATGGCCTCCAAAACTCGCACTTCACAGATAGCCCAGCACAGCAAGAACAGCACTTTTTGATGGATTTCTCTGGATTAATCTCGCTTTGATTTTTATTTGTGAGGGTTTTTCTTATAATTGTGTTGTCCTTAATGTCTTGCGGGTGTTGTGTTATTTGAAAAACAGAAATTGATTCGGCTTGTGATAGTGTTAAACAGTTTTCAGTGTTTGCTGCTTGATCGAACATGGCTTTGTGAATCGTCTCGTCCAGAACCACATCTTGTTCACCATATACGAGACTCAAGACACTTCGGCGACTGCGCAGGGAGAAGGTGGAGCCTTGTTGTTTCTGTTTGAGGTGGAAGTTATCATTTTCCTGAAAAGATAACATAGAGTGGTCGTGATTATGTTCTCGTTCATAGTCTTCAACTCTTCTTCTAAAGTAACAATTAATATTCATATTCGAGTTTTAAATAAAAGCTTAGAGATCTTA
>CM042750.1:231335-232609 GCA_022496165.2 Catalaphyllia jardinei
GGGGGTCTGGGGGCATGCTCCCCTCAGGAAATTTTTAAAATAGAATAATCAGAAACGCCATTTCCAGCGTTTCTGGAACCAAGGAAACAGTTTTCTAGGAAATGGTGGCGCTCACTAAAATTCTCTTTAAAAAGTAAATTACTGAATGAAATAGTCAGTTGGTAGGGGGAGGGGGAGTGAGAATGGCAACAACAGAATTTTCATTGGCTGATCATTGCGAATTTATTTGATTTTCAAAAAAGATGTTTAGTAACTTGGGTTGTAGTCCATTCATCAAGAGTGTAGTCTATTCATCAAGGTCCGAGCCAAAAGCTGAATCATCACTGTCTGTGTCACAGTCCACCTCGCAAAGCCCAAGAGCAGCTGTGGCTATTTCTACCTCCTGTGAGAGAAAGAAATGAATAGCAACCGAGTAAGCACTCAGATCTTTTAAGTTTTAGCAGCAGCTTGGTTCAGTTAAAACACTTTTGAAGCTCGCAAAAAAGCGATTAGGCAATGACTCTTTACGTGAATAGCTGTAGTCGTGTAACTGACCTCTTCAGTGCGAGCATCAGCATCAACCTCGTGGTCTTCAATTTCATCTACAGCCTCTTGACTTTCATTGCAACTCAGCCTCTCTCCTTCTGAAGCACGTGTTTCACTGACCGACTCAACTTCAGGCACCTGCAAAATTTAAACCGTATTGTTGTGAGCATATGACCATACATTACACTGTATCACTATTCAGGAAAAAATGTACCGTTATGTTACAAGGTTGTGTCAAAAGAATGAGTACCTTGCTTTCCTTTGGTGAACGAGGCTTACGTCTGTTCTTTGCGGACAACCAGATTTCTGCCGCCCTTTGGACTATGTCAGTACACTCCTCTGTCCTAAACGATGGGCCATTGACGCTCACATGCATAAGTGCATTTAGTATGTCATCAGTGAGTCGACTTCTCATTCTTGTTTTGATGCGTTTAATAGCACTTCCACCTCTTTTAGGCCAACAATTGCTAAGGGGCATCGTCCATTCAGCTTCCGCCACCATACGAAGTTCTGAATAGGTATCCTGGTAGGTCTTGCGCCGCGCAAGCAATCTTTGTAAGGTCCAGTCTGTTGTGGTGAGAATGTTGGTATCTTCAGGGCTTCTGTCATTCGGCTGCAACAGAGTTTGCGGCACTTGTTTCTTCCAAGCAACCATTTCAAACTTGAAATTCTCCCATTGTGCGAGTAATTTTGCATACTTCATTTTCTTTTCCTCTTCTTCTTTTGTTCCATAGAAGTGGTTACTGATG
>CM042750.1:252136-279250 GCA_022496165.2 Catalaphyllia jardinei
TGTGGCTTCATAGCTCAGTTGGTAGAGCATCGCACCGGTATCGCGGAGGTCACGGGTTCGAATCCCGTTGAAGCCCTGATTTTTTTTTTTTTTTTTCAGGCTTCTTCTTCCCAATTGCTTAAATTGGAAAATTTACTGCGATGATCACTCTTCACTTTCATCTATATTCGCAGTACAAATATGAATTATTCCATATATACTTCACAAAATGAAACAATGGATAAGACATATACTTGAGATCACCTACTTTCATTCCCTCAAACCGCGAGATCGCTCTGAGAGGTCTTAAAGCTCTGAGAGATCTGAACGACTGTAGATTTTTGCTACCAGTAAGACTTGCGAGGGAGATCTATAAAGCAAGACAATGAAACAAACAATGTAAAAGAGTAGAACGCCCGTAATATATATATTCATATAATAACCAAATCAATGCACACGCTCTGATTGGTCAATCAGCTTTGGTTTATTGTGCCAGTAAACTCATGGATTCTTCTGAATTATTACATAAAAGCAATAGACCACACGTTTCTATGGTTTAAAGACTGATAAACTACGCAGTATGTTGGTAGAACACGAAAAGAATTCACGAGCCGCAGGCGAGTGATTTACGAATTCTTCGAGTGTTCTTTTAACTATTACTTAAATAAGGGTTATTGAAGTTGGCAGCTGCTTGACTCTGTGTGGATTTTGGGAACTTCATATTCTGAGCGCCCGTGGAATTCAATGTTTTAATTAATCTAATTTATACCAGTCAAGAAAATGAGACAAAGCCTGCAAATACAGCTGTCTCTCTCCCGACATACCACTCAGGAGCTGTACGTGCCTGCTGTAGCTGCATACTTGCAAAGACATAAAATAAGGACAAACAGGACAGGCCCAGATCACCAAGATAGAAAACGAGAAACAGACCGCCATAGAAAAAGAAAGGATACACGAAAAAAATAGCATAAGATAGCCAACATACAACCCGCTCCGATTTTAAATTTATAAATTTGTTAAATGTAAATTATTCAAATAAAATGATGATGATGATGATGATGATGATGATGACATAACGAGTGTTGTGTAGTCTGTAGCAACTTACCGCCACAATGAAACTGTCCAAGCAGTTCCACAAGTTGGTAAAATAGCCCACGAAACCCATTCCGAGGATTTTAAGAAGCATTTCCACCGTAAAGATGATCGCAAATGAGTAATTCATCACTCCTAGCGCATCCTCCAGCACGGGATTCTTTTTCAAATGGATGTCTTCAAACACCTGAAATAAAAAAGTTAGATAAAACTGAGGGAGAGTGCGCTAACCAGACGGAGATGCTGTTACTTCAGCCCGGAGTCATACATGTATTCTGCCATTCAAATCGGGGGATATTTTCCTATTACGAAAAAAAAGAATAAAGTTTATTACAGTTTCAGAGGTAAATGACTTGTACAGCTGTTTAATGTGAATATACGCTTAGCTATGGTGGTGCACTACAGTAGTTCACAAGCTAGTTTACAGCTATATCACTAGGAAATAATATTAAAACAAAATAAATATGGAGTGACAAAAGCTAAGCTAAAATATTGAAAAAAAAAGCAGTTAAAACTTCCTTCGCATATATAGAGACCTAAAATTAATTAATGAATCGACAGAGCTGCGCTTACTCGTGAAACATTTTTCAATACGAGAACAGAAAATTCGAATCTCCGAGCAGCCATTTATAATATAACCATAGCAACGACGATGTTTTAACGTGCGAAGATAGTGTAGCGAGTTTTTCTCACGTGTGAAAATACTGCAACATGTTATTTTCGCGTGTGAAGATATGACGTTTTTGCGCGAAAGCTCACACCTAGTATTTCATTGGTGTTCACATACTAAATTTCTTTCTCTGCCAATATGTCTAGAAGAAATGTGATTTTGATTTTGCCCGGCCTTGGCTGCTGCCGATAGGTTCATAACCTGACGAAGAAAAATGTCTGCAAATATCTAAAATGATTCAAGAGTCACAATAGTGAAATACTCAGAGCAACCTCGGGAACTGCTGTGGTAAATGTACTTTGATCCATACAACTCTTAGGTCAATTGTGAATAAACTGTTAAAGCTTACCAAAGTTAAACTGCTTATGACGATCATGAACAGGATGAACCACTCGAAGTACTTATGTTCCACAAAAGCACACACATAGTAACGCAATCCATGCCAGCTTCTTCGAATGCAGGATTCCTTGTAATTGTCACAACAATTACTCTCACAGTAACAGAACGCTGGGCAACAAGGCCTCACTCCACCCGGAGGAGTAGTATCGTCGGTATCTACCGTGACAATCGTGTCACGCTTTGACTCATGACCCGGGCTGTTTGGTGGAATGCGAGACTCTATGTCACCAAGACTGACGTCTTTGTGTGACGATCCAGTTGACATGCGCGAGTTTCCGTTGATTACCACAGGGGCCGAGCCATTAGCGACCAGATCTCCGTTACTCAAGTTGTTGTCACTAGGCCCCAGTCTGTCGTCACTCTTGACGAGGTTGACATATGGCAATCGCTTGTTTGAGTCTGGAAGGTCCCGGATTCTTAATGCTGCTTCGTCCAGATCAAGGGCGGTAGTCAGTGAATGGCGGTTTTCAATGGGAAGGGAATTCATTTTAGTATTACGTCCTACAGGTTTACCTGGGGTTTCGTCTGAGTAAAAAGAAAATCAATTTGTCACTCTTAAACTCACTGCCGATCTCAATGGTGGGAATACGGTAAAGCCCTCGCTAGAATTAAGATAAATGAGCTAGAACATTTAGTGAGCCGTAGATGGTTTTCACGAGGGTCCTCTACCCAGGTTGAAGCTGTTGCAATTTGTAATTCTGGTTTATCAATAGGGAGGAAACCCGGAGTATACAGATAGACGCTTGGAGCAGGTACCAGAATAAACAACCCAGACATAACACCAGGAGCCGGTTTCTCGAAAGTCCAGAAAGCTCTTTGTACCAGGAAAGCCGTAGCAAAATCTCAAACCTTACGATTACAGCGCAGTTTTACTCGTATACCCTAAACATGTAAAAAGGGGTGAGTTTTCAAAGTAATGTGGAGGGGGGTATTACAAGATAATTTGGTTTTATCAACAGGGTTGATAATGTGAATTGGCCACAGTAAAGAGATTTGAAAGCTGACGTTTTGAGAGTTTGCCCTTCGTCGAGTGAATCGAGGAATTGGGGGTTGCGTGTGGTTTATATACAGAAAGATGGCAACAGAACAAATTAGTTGAATGAAAAGCGTTCGTTCATATCGTGAGGATTAAGGCCGCAGACTGCCATATGTTGCTTAGAATGACTGGGGAGATTAAAGTGTCTCGCGGAGTTCTCGCGTGCCTCGGCGGAATCGGTCGCCTAGTCGTCTCCCTGTTTTGCCGATGTATAACTTTTTGCAAAGGGTGCAAGTTATGCAGTAGATGACAATGGCTGAGGTACAGGTGAAATGATTAGTGATCTTGATGGATCGCTTGGGTTCCGATATTTTCTCAACGTTTATTCTGTTGTTTTTCAGGTTGCCATGCACCAACCAACAGCGTAGCTCCATGTTTGTATATATAAACCACACATAACCCACAATTCCTCGATTCGCTCCGACGAAGGGCAAACGCTCAAAACGTCAGCTTTCGAAACTCTTTACGGTGGCCAATTCACATTATTAACCCAGTTGATAAAACCAAATTATTCTAAATATGAACAGACATTCTCTTCATACAAGATGTTTCATGCGCACACACCTCTCTGTTTGCAGATAAAGATTAACTAAAAATGGCTTTACGGACACGAAATGTTTCCGGGGTGTCGAGAAACGGGCCCCAGGCCGGAATCGAACCTGAGCCGCATTGATGGAAGGAGAGCTCCCTAAATATAAAGACTTTACAACCAGCAACCTTGAGCGGAATGTTTCACAGAGTACTTGCCTCGGGCATGCATACGTGCTGCAGATTTGTTCAAAATGGAATTGGTTGAAATGAAGTTAGAGAGGCCGGCATGACTTACCAAAGCTGTATTTGAAGCCATTAGAATTATCCTGCTGTGTTTGACCGTTCGGCAGACGGTTGACAAGTGTCATCTCGTAGCCGTAATCTGGTTCTCCATTTTTGAGGTTTTCGGACAAAGTGATTGCCGCTTGTTTCTTGGTTCCATCGTCAACTGGGCTTATCGTCCGTGAATGAGCTTCCTCGTCCGTTCCATCACCGTCTTCATCTGGTCCCACTTTACTTCGACTCCCAGAAAGACTTTTGCTTCTTCCAAGCATACGAAGAATGTCTAACCGCCTCTTTTTCTCTTTTTCTTTTTTCTTCCTTTTCTTTTCTTCTTCTTTCCTTTTCTTTTCCTCTTCGTCTTCCGGCTCCTCGTCGCTATCTGCACTGAACGAGTTCAACAACAGCGCAAGGAAAAGATTGAGAATCACAAAATTACCGATGATGAATGCGGGCAAGATGAGGCAGATGGCAGCGGGAGATGTCGCCCTCATTGTCCACCACAGAGGCTCGATCCATTTACCACATAATATCCTAAAAATCACCATAAATGAGTGACCGAAATCATTGAAATTCCACCTTGGTAGCTCACCATTCTTAAACTTATCCGCAGTGTAGTCTCTTTGGAAAAGCTGCATGCCGACCACAGCAAACATGTAGACAATGATGGCGAGTATGACAGTGATATTACCCACTGGACCTACACTGCTCCCGATAGTGTTCAAAAGGTCACCCATTGTTTTCCACGATTGAGCGAGCTTCAGCACACGAAGCTGTGAAACAGAAAAACAAACGAAAGTTTCAGTTTTTCCTCATTCTGTGTATTGCTATTTGCGAAAACTTCGTCCTTCAATATTCTATTTAAATGCCGTGTTGCACCTCCTGTACAACAATGTGCTTAAACGCCATTACTACAAGTTAAATATTCTTTTGGACGTGTTCTCAGCCTGCCAGAAAGCAACATTGCTCACGCGCATTTGAAACGATTTGGACTTTTTTTGCTTTCCAGGCGGAAAACCAACAAAACCAATGACATAGACGTGGAAATGGTACACTTTTAGTATGTGGCTAAAAATGCACAAGCAGAGTGAAAGGAAAAGTTATAGCCACAGAAAGCGCACAAAGGCGACAATGGTAGAAGGAATTGACCCTTAACTACCAAAAAAACCCCATAAATTGAGCCATTGTCGCCTTTGTGCGCTTTCTGGGACTATAATTTTCCCTTTCACTCTGCTTGTGCATTTTTAGCCACGTCCCACAAGTGCACCATTTCCACATCACTTGTCTTGAATAACAGTGTTATTCATTTTGTGGGAACCTTGATCTGATGAGCACAGGTGTTAGCTATACCATGCTGAAAGGGCCTAGTAAGGCCGAAACAGCTGTCCATGGCTGCTAACATTCTGAGCTCAATTTGTTTTGGTAGTTATAGGGTTGATTCCTTTTACCATTGTCGCTTTTGTGCGCTTTCTGACCTATGACTTTCCCTTTCACTCCACAATGACAAAGACGCCTTACAGACCAGGTACCTAATACATGTATGTAAACGTCCGCGCTAAATGTCAGCCATAAACCGAGAAAATCAAGTAGATAATAAATGTTATTAGCAACAAACCAGTCTGAAGGTTCGCAACACGCTTAATCCAGCACCACTGATGGTTTTAGAGTACGTCAGGACCATGTCTAAGACACTGAGAATAACAATTGTCCCGTCAAACAGGTTCCACTTGTTTTTGCAGTACTCCTTGACGCCAAATGCGATCAGCTTCAGAATCATTTCCATGATGAATACCACGGTAAATACCTGAGAAAAACATCAAGACAAAGAGTAAGCAACTCGATAAATACAACAACACTCAAAGAAATGTAATGTAATGAAATGTAACCGGATAGGCACCTTGCTGCCATTTTACAGCAGCTACTACTGCCAAATCTTATTTTCAAGTTCCAATTTCTTGATCTACTTTGATCTTTTCCAATTTATGATACCGCTCCCCTTTTGTCTGATTGCATTCTCGTAAGGGTTTTCTCACTGTGTACTGAACTATTTTTTTTAAACTTTTTCAAATCCGATTTCAGGGTGAGTTTGCTGATCGCTAAGGATGCAACAACAACAACATAATTTATTCGTACAAGTAGATGGTACAAGAAAAGCTTTGATTGTGCCGTTGCGTTTCTAAGACAAACTGACACAGTTCATTGAACATTATTGTTCACGTTTATGGCAGGAGCTTCACACATGTTACTTACCAGATTACAGTACTCAAGCACCTTAGCAAAAGTCAAGTCCATTTCAAAGTGCTCCAGGGCCATTGCCAATGTATTGAACAAGATACACAAAGTAATGAGGGTCTCAAACACTGAGGAATTCACGACTCTTGACACGCAGTTTCGTGTACGCCTCCAGCGACTCGGGTTTCCTGGGACCTCGACAGTCACCTCCGTTGGCTCCTCAGGTTCTACGGGATGTTCAGATTCTTCGGGGTGAGCAGCTATGTAAGCCTCGCGCTCCTCAATTCGTTGTGTATCTTCTTGGTACAATGGTTCTGGTTCCATTTGTCCGTCAAACGAATAAGTGGAGGCGGAGCGTTTGAGTTTGGCAAACGTTTGCGCCTAAAGGAACAAAGAGAAGAGTGCACGAGATCAGGCCTACTCAGAGCATAGCAAGCAAGTCAGCGACATGGCATTTGCTAAGACTTCGTGAAAGGTCAAGATCTGCCGACAGTTAGAAATGTAGTCGATTATCCGTTGTCAGTAATGATGTTTGGTCAGTGGTAGTGTATCTAATCCCATCTAAAAACTCGTTGAACCTCATTCAAGCCTTCACTGCAAGTTAATGATTGCAAAACTAACAGTACCACATTAAAGTACTGTTGAATTACTACCAGAATAAGGGCTACAAACTAAGGTATCACCACAGACTTGAGGGTGTGTACGTCTGTGGTTAAAACTCTGGTGCGGTGTGAGCAGCACTTTCATGTGCACTCCTGACTATGTTGTACAAGGGGGTTCTAACATTAAAGTCTGTAGATGAAACGCTACTGTGTGACCAGGGCGCGACAAAAGTGCTGTCCGATAGCCCGGGGCTAGTGGAATGACTTGTTGGGCTAGCGTTTTCTTATCATAGGACGGGCAAGCACCAATGGTTCCTCTTTCCTAATGATAAAATGAAATTTTATACCAAAAAGTGTGTAACAGAAAGCTCCTCAGACCTTGGGGCTAGTAACCTCAAGTAACAGCTTGCCCAAAGGGCAACCTCATCTTCGCATTTTCGTCTCACCCTGTGTGTGACGATTTAAATAAAAGCAATTGAGCAGTACTCTTATGTGGTACCGTTTGTTATGCTGTACAAGGTGGTTCTAACATTGAAGTCTGTAGACAAAACGCTACTGTGTGACGACTTAAATGAAAGCTCTGGAGCAGTACAGTACTCTCGTGTGGTACTGTTTATTATATTGTACAAGGTGGTTCTAACTTGTAAGTCTGTGGGTAAAACCCTAGTGTGTGACCATTCAAATGAAAGCTATTGAGCAGTATATAAATGAAACTGAAGCTATTAAGCAGTACTTTCAAGTGGAAGTGGTAGTACTGTTAGCAATGCTATCTGAAACTGAAGGTTTCGTCTACAAATTTAACAGTAAGAATAAACTTGCACAGAAAAGTAAACAGTACTACGTGAAAATACTGTAAAAAAGTTTGGGTTTTATTAATTTCACCCGAGAGTTTCAAAACTCAACTTTAAGTTAAAACACGTATTCGCTACGGCCTACATTCGCGTATGGCATTTATTTCTTGAGATGAAGTTTTTCTCTACTCAAATCCGGAGCTTTCAGTGGTATAAACACAATATCCATGAAACAAAGAATCTCACTCACCCGAAGAACTTGGTCTTGCAACGCTGCAGTTTCTTGTTCGTACGAAAGCGAAACGACAGCCAAGACAAGATTAATCAAGTAGAAAGGACCCAGGAAGATCACAAACAGGAAATAAAATACGTACCACGGCCCTTTGGTAGCAATCACCTGCATGGAAAGAATTCACATCAGCCTAGAAAATGTGCCCACAAAGTGAACAATTCAACGTCACTTCAAGAAAGCAAGACAGCCTTAGAACTTTGTTGATTGCATAGCTTCATATTCAGATACGTATCGCTCGTCACAAAGTACACTAAAACTCTACTCACGCTGTTGTAAATGCTTTCCCAGTAATCCATTGTCACTAGTTGTAGAGAGGTTAAAAGCGACAAACCAAAGTTATCGTAGCTGATGTACTCAGATATAGGATTAGCTCCCGTATTTGGCATACAGGTGAAGTTATTGGGACATTCACTATAAAAAAAACAGGAAAAACGTTAAGAGCTGGAAAATCGTGAAAACATGAACTGACCGACTTAGCAAGAAGTTTAATCCACACATCGAACGAAACTTACAAGGCGACGGAGGAGTTTCCACACAAAACAGCCATTTTATCGCCCGGAAAAATATAGTGATTACCTGGAAGATAAACACACGCATTGACATATTGTCAATAACCATATTGAACATGCAGCAAGAGGGCTGCATTTTTGACACCTCAAGGTGGAAAAACCAGAAATATCTGTTTAAATTTTTTTACTACTCAGTCTGAATAAAGGAAAATCTTTATTCGCGGGCTCAATTCTTTGCCAGCTCGAGAGATGTCAGAGACTGGAATCAAAAAATTCCATGCTGATGAGGAGGATGTTCAGATTCGCATCTCTGATTCGTTGTTTCTTGCGCGTGAAAATTCAACAACGAGCAACAACCAATCAGAAAAATACACAGAACTTATACAGTGACGTCATCAGCATGGAATTTTTCAGGCCAAATTTAATCTCGCGAAAGAAACGTCTGCTTGCGGGTCAAGCAACTAAAAATTCGTGATATTAATTGGGCTGAGTGAATACATAAAATTCTGGGAATGATCCCGCTAGTAATTTCAAAATGGGACGAGCGCCCATTGCGGGGCCGAATTAAAATATTACAAGCACTAAAAATTAGGCCCCTCACGATCGAGAATTTTGTTACGGATACGATTTAAGAGATAACTGACTTACTTTCATTCTTCAAGTACGCACTGAAAGCTTCTTGATCCTGTGGCCATCCATTGGGAGGCTTACGAACACATTTATATTGCATAATGCCAACGAATAGTTGAAGGCCGATAAGTGCAAATACACATAAAAAGAAAGTTGTAAGTATAAGAACATCAGAAAGCATTCTGATGGATTTCAACAGTGTATTAACCATGGCTTTTAAACCTGCAACATGAAAAAGAAATACTGATTTTAATCTCAGTACTAAAACATACTAACCAAGTCAATTGTTTTTTGTAGCTGACGTTACTCGTCACATAATAAATGATAGAAAATGGTAATAAGTATGTAAGAGTGCTCGAATGCCACTGAGGGCGCTTTCAATTTAAATAAAAATTCAGGAACTTTCGAAACCGGAGCAAATGACACCAAAGTTTCCTTGGAAAGCCAAATGCGAATCATTCAGACGAAACTTCCGCAGACCCTGAGAGGAAAATAAATTGGAACAAAATTAAGAATGGTATACCTCGCGAGGTAATTCCGCTGTTTTTATTTCTATTCGCTACTGGAAGTTTCCGGAAATGCAAACCGGAATTCTTGGTCGAATGGAAAGTGCCTAAAGTCACACAGGTGGTGAGCTAAATCTGTTTACCTTTAACTGCTGATATTGTCCTCAAAGCTCTAAGAACTCTGAAAGTTCGAATTCCTGATAAATTTTCTACGCCAGGAAGCATTGTTATATAGCTGAAAGAAAAGGAAAGTGAAATTTAGCTGCAAACAAGAAAATGTCTGTCATTCCGTAATGCTTCCATCATCTTCGCGTGCTAATGGAGACGGGAAATGAAACATTTCTTAATTTTGATTGGGTAAATACACCGGCAACCACCTGAAATAAAATAATCTTTGCGCCATATGTAAAGTTAATTAATTGGGACTGGCAGTCAAGCGAGAGATCATGAGAATCCGTGACGTTGGAATCTTCTCATGTACTAATATCAGGGCAATCTGATTCCTTTTACTGGGGTAGCTTTACACGTAAATCTTAACGCCATAAGTTGTAAACAAAACTCAAAAGTGCTTTGCTATTTGATAATATTACGACCGAAATAAACAAAAGGTTAAAATTTCAAAACTAGGATTGTTTTGACAGCGGGAGTGTAAGATGGGGAGTAGTCAAATGAAATAATTTTAAGTCATCTTCTGAAAGATTTTTAAGATACCAAATCAAAATGTGTTGGTGATGTAATTATCAATCCCATACTAACACCATTAAGTTCTGTTTTGATCAACGACGGTTTGCAATTCGGTTAGTATACTGCATACAATAACAGTTAGAGATAACCGCACTTAACTCACCCTAAAACTACTACTAAAAAGTCTAACCAATTCCAGGCATTTCTAAGATAAGCATATTTGTGGAGCGCAAATCCACGGCCTATGATCTTGAGGAACATTTCAAGTGTATAAATGGCTGCGAACACAAATCTGTGGGATAAAAAAAGATACAATACTCGGTAGAAGCCAGGTATGGAGTCTTGAGTTAAATAATGCTAATAAGTAGATGAGGTGAATCTTAAAAAGAGAATAGTACAAAGAGAGACAAAGAGAGGGGTTGCAAGGCTGTTGCCTAACAATATTTCAAGGAGCCCAGAAGGGCAAAAGCCCGACAGGTAGATGTTTTGGGAACTGCTGCTAAAATTTAGGCGCCCAAAGGACTTTCTTAGGTGCCCCAGGCTGCTGGGCTCCTGTTAGGCAGCAGCCTTGGGTTGGTAAATATTCAGAGTTTGATTACATTAAACTCTACTGACTTTAGACGGACAACTCATAGTTCCAGCAAGACATATCAGTCTGGTCAGTATAACCCTTAACAGGTGATTGTGTGGCGATATTTGTTGGAATAGCCCAGATGAATATGAAATAATGATGTTATGTAGGAGTTATGGGAAATGGGTCCGATAATGATCCACATCGAACGAGATCCGAGGACACAAAGATTATGTTGGGCTTGATAAATCATCTATTGACTAAAATGTCTTAAAAACCAAGTGATAGTGTTAACAAAAACAGAGAGAATGATGACTATAAATCACCAAAGATGACTAAAGAACAAGTATGGGGAAGAATGTCTCGGTTTAGAACAACGTAGCATATGTTTTCGGACAGTTGGAGGCTAAGATGAAGTACCATCGTTTCCAGCAAGGCATTAAACGATGTTAAGATATTAACATCTCAGGGTACAGGTGGCAAGCACCGACCCTTGCAATTTCGGGATCCAACTAGTAATTGTCATTATTGATCGTCACATATTTCTTTTGTTTTTAGTTCTGAGAATTAGGCGTCACATCAAGACAATATCCGTAGTAAAGAGTAGACCACCTGGCTACTAGAGAAAGCATTCATGTTTTGAGGAAAAATTACATGTTATGACTTTTTGCAGTTAATGAGTTCAATACAATCAATTCATTTTGACTTGGCGTTTATCATATTGGTGTTAGAAAAGATAAAAACAACGTCGTGTTCATGGAAACAACCGCCTACATAATCTTAAAAAGATTAACCTTACGTTTCAGTCGTAATGACATAGCAATTTATGACACGGACAAAGCAAATTCTACTAAAACTGTCGGTTAGCGACAATCAGTACAATCAGTAATAAACAAATATTTTTCTGAAAATTGAAAGAAAGTTATACAAAAAAGTCAGCAATGCAGTACCACAACCACATTGGTAAATTGGTTCATTGGTGAATGGCATCGCCAAGATTTCCACTTTACATCTGGCTCGCGGTCCACAGCTGTCAAATTCGAAAACTGATCACAGAGATAATTCAGTCTTTCGATTCAGATGAGAAAAAGTGACAAAAATTTCAAGATAACCTTGATAGTTTCAATAAGTTATTAAGAAATTCAGATTTATCGATTAATTTCACATGGTTTCATAGCAAGAGAACAATATCGATTTGATAATCAAATGCTGCCGAATTTATTTCAAGTTCAGCTCTTGTTGCTAATAACCACGAAAAGATAATCAAATAACTCTGGTTTACTGGCCGATAAAATTAGAAGGCAAGGTGAGCTCGTCTGCTTCATAACCTTTATGTGAACATGCAGGCTCAAAATCGATCATTTGTTCAGCGGTAACGTCGAGAAAGCTCTAAAGTTTTATTTCTAACTGAAGAAGATTCTTCACAAGTTCATCGACAGTTACATCAAGTCGGTGCCTGGTTGTCTCTTTTACAAGTTATTCGCTTTACAAAACGAAAGCTGGATTCCACGAAAAACCACTATATTTGTCTTGCTACGTCAGTAGCAAGACACTTACAGTAAGGATCGCGCGATAAAATCACAGAACTCGTCAACCAATAAACTGACATTCAGAGCGATAGTAGTGAAGCCAAAACAGCTTAGACAAATAAAATGGGCCCATTTTTAACCATCCGCCAGACAAGCTGACTCGCTTATTTCACTGCCTAGCCAAGCCAGCCATATCAGTACATCAACCCAAGACATAATCATGTCATTTGTTCCTCGTTCAATAAATCCCTTGCCAAAACAAACGAATTGCCATATACTTCTCTTCTGTTTCTCTTTTAAAGCGATCCTGTCGGCGTAAACTTATGACGAATTCGTTTAAAAATTAAACAGATATACTCAAAAAAGCGCATTTTTTGCCTTTTTTCCTAATTGAATATAAAATAATTAGGAGTTGTTTAAAGTAACTAAACCTTTCATTTGCTCGTTACGTTTCTTACAGTTTATGGCGTTCGCGGTTCGGATTCTAGGGGACTGAGGAAAGAGACCCCATCCCTCTGAGAAAGTGCACCAACCATGCAAAAGAACACAGAAAAAAGAGAAGGAAGGAGGGAAGGAGGGTGGGGAGAGATAAAGAAAATAATACTCACTCTGCCTCATCTGGTGGATTGCTCATGGCCAGGAATACACAGTTTGTTAAAATTGTCAGTAGAATAATAAGTTCAAAATATGTGCGCTGTGGTTAAGGAATAAAACAGCCCAAGGCGACCAGTAAATAACTCACAAAAAATACACAAGCTTTCAAACTAGAGTAATCTTAGTTGTATTAAGCTTAACCTATTTCCCACAGTTTACAACCAACCAACCTGGCCAATGTCACGCCATGGTAAAGGATTTGGTTACTCTATTGTTACGCCGTCTTATAAACGGAAGGTCACGCTAGATTTTTTTTCAGAACAAGTTTACTGTATATGTGGTACCGATCTTTCGGTTCGTTAGAAAACACAGTGTTGTTTGCAGAGAGGATGTAAAAAAGTTAAAGTATTTGAGGTTGACGCTGCAATAAACCAAGACGCGCTTGCAAAAAAAGAAAACAACATGAAGAAAAACAGGTGTTTGAGAAACTTAGTCACATGAACACGACAAACGCACAAACAAGCAAAAAACAAACAAACAACTAAAATAGACCAGGCCGGACTTAAACGCGCTAACACCAGCAGTTTTTTTTCTTTGTATTAACGTAATTAATGTGATAACTGCCCATAAACTAGTCTGTAATAAAAGGATATTGATGTGTTATTAGAAAAAGTACAAATCTTCGGATCCTGTTCCTAGGACTGAAGAGATAAAGGGAGTCTGATGCGTGGAAACGGTACACATACTGTTTACCAAACTTGTTCGCAACGATGAGAAAAGTCTGAAAATAGAAACAAGAAAAAACACAACATATCCAATAAAATCAATTACCTACACTAGTGATATTAATATTTAGCTCGATAAAAATAATACATTCACCGAATCAGAAACACTTTTACGAGGTAATGACAATTTATCTCGCCGAAAACACTATAATTTACGCCTTCAGGGAAGTAATGAAATCTACCTTCCGTGTCCAATGTGGTCAAAAGTTATATCCGGCAAAATCAATCTTAGTTTGGAACTCGTAAGTCCTGTTAAGGAGAGGTTTTCAAGGCAAAGTTTTTACATCTGATGAAAATAGTCTAGACGAACAAATTTGGTGGAAGGCAACCAAATGATACCATCATGGTGTGCAAAGAGAAGCATGGGAATTTTAATCAACCTGAAATGCTTGTTGGCTGGTGAGAAAGTGCTTCCGTATCCAACAACATTCGATGTCAAATTGAAAGTTCATGACAAATTCGGAAGCTATCTTGCCATTAATCGGAAACAGAATCGAATCTGATCGAGCGGGAATAAATTAAGGCTGGTACATCACATTCTGTTTACGAAGTGGGGAATGTAATTTCATTGCAGACCAGCACTCAAGCTATTCAGAGTGCCTGGGATTGGTCGATAAGCATCTCATATCGAAATTAGGCGCCGAATTATGTGGGAAATATCATGACAGCAGCCTTGATATTCTCTATTAAATTAAAAAGTGAATTTACTTATTAAGCGGCAGGTTCGTGTCTCCTCGGCGAAAATCAAGAAGGTAATTGATAAATTCTTGACAAATAACGCAAGCGCTACTTTTAATTTCTAATAAATACGAGAATAGTTGAACAAAAAGCTTAATAATTTTGTACAACTAATAAGACATTAGGCCACAGTTTCGTAGTGTAACTAAATTTGAATAACCTATAACAATATGGTAATTTCAATCTTTCGATGTTTTTAAGGCTTTCCACACCAACAGTCGAGAAATGGGAATTACATTTTCTCAACCATCTCGTGCCGTGCAGCGTCAAACGAAAGTATGGTGATCAACTTCACACAAACACTTTAAAATATTTTTTCTTTCCCGCAGAGGACCTATGCTTCATTTAATTTCATCTTACTGATTAGGTCCATGTCTCGTCAAAATAAATTGCGGCGAGCAAAGGTTCGGGAGATGCTTGTGTGAGGCGGAGGATTTTCGAAAAAGATTTCTTGGCAGTCCCTTTACGACGAGAGCTTGTTGATTCGCCTAGGTACCATAACAAGGCTTTTCTTAGCTGTACTGAATCCTACTTGAAGTTAGTCACATAACATCTCCCTCAGTTTGAGAAGATTAAGAGCCTAGCGTGAGTATAGGAACATCTGTCCTGAACAGTATTGTCGTTCTGTACGCAGCAGGGGCGCTAAATATTACCCGATTTCTTATTCAGCCTCTAGATTTGCAACCGACAGGGGGTCGCGTACAGTGAAAGAGACTCTTTTGTCAGAGACAGCTTTGTTTTGGTCAAAGTCGCGGACAAAGCTTTTTCTAGTACGAGTAACAACCCAACGCAAACAGTTGCAGATGCCCGCTGTTTGAAGAATATTCCTGTTAACGACATTGAAACGCGCCTGATGCGAGTTTGTAATAAGGGTGGCTCTGCCAAAGGCGGGCTACTCTTTTTCAACAATGCTACCCGCATTGTGTAGCCTCAAATATGACTTTTGGGCGAAAATCACAACTTTCTACCCCGTCGCTATACGATGTTTTGAAACTCCTGTGGATACAAATAACAAGCTTCGTGTCGACTTAAGATTTCAACAAAAGTTAAGGCAACGTGAGTCAAACGCAAGGTTTTGAAGTCGCGTCTAGAATCCCACTGTTAGTGTCAAAGAAACTGTACACAAGCGAACAATGGCCCTGTAAACTAAATCTCGACACCAAAGCAAAACTTATTTGCCCGATCAGCGAAATTGAATTATCGGCGATCTGTTTTAATGTTCACGCACTTCAGCGTAAAATTGACGAGGCTTTCGGCCGATGCGGTTCAATCAGTTGGCGCTAATTGGACAGACAAGGCCTCCAAAACCGTGCAGTAAAAAAAACGATACTCGATCAAATTTCACAAAACAACGAAAATCCAACGAATTGGCGTTTAATGTTTCCACAGTTCTCATTAAACGAGTGAAGGTTTGAAAATCCTCAAGACATCTTCAATTTTCAGTTAGGTAAACAAAGCATTAGGCTGTCACTCGCCGAGGCAACGAAATTTAAATATTTTATCAACTTAACAAATGGGGAAAAGGGCCCAAACAAAAGCTTTTGATGAATTATTAAAAGTATGTAAATCAATTCTTTGAAGGGCAAAATTTACACTATTAATATTTCATTTACTGTGGCATCGAGAGCTGTGAAGGAACCATCTCACCGCCCCGAATTTAAATAGAACATATTTAAAACAGAAATATTTGCGATTTGCCAACACAGCCAAGCTCTTCTCGAGAAATCCAAAATCGATTTAAGTCAACTGGTACCTGTATAATTATCGAGTCCGTGACAGGTTTATTTACCCAAAAAATTGAGCCCTGTTTAAAGGAATGTATGTCAAGTCACTTTCGCAGGATGAGGAGATGTCACAGTTTACATGTTGCAAATTTTCGGCTGTTCTCCTGTACAAACAATTTCAGTTTCCAGTCACATGCATTATCGAGTCGTTTTGTAACCCCTCCCAATTTTGTGGTCTTCTGTAAATTCTTGTTTTATTTATAGCTAAGCAGGTTGCTGGATGTAGCATGCCGAAATCAAGTTGAAAACGAACGCTAAAATCTCTGCAAAAATCGCCACTTTTAATTTTCTCACAAGTCAGTAGTAAAAAGTGCGTTAATGTTTTTCGTTTCAATAACACAATGTCGTGTTTTTGTTCAACTCTCGTTAAAATCAAGGCAAGAAGCTTAGTTTGCGATAGATTAAAAGAACTGTCATTTTCTTGATAAAAAACTATTAATATTCATCGAAGCTGCGGTTCAGAATCTCGCCTAAAAGTATTTACAGCGTAGCCAAGAAAATCTACGCATATTCAACTATAATTTTCCCAAGTGTGCGAAATTTTAACAAAAAACTTATTATTCGCAATTTTGAAAATTAAAGTCAATACGCAAGGATGCCGTTTCCTGGACTAACAAAAACACGAATGACTTTTGATTAAAAAATAACACTAAAGAAGGACAAAGCCATTTGGATTTGGTCAATGGCAAAAGTACAGTTTCAATCATCTTTTCGTCTGAAAATTTTCGATTACTGTGTACACTGTTTATAGCAAATTCACAATTATATTCTTCCCGCGCGAATTATGCCTAACTTTAAGCACGAGAAAGCTTCCAAAATGAAACTAAGAAACAGCTATCGAGACTCGACAACAAAGAAGCCGTGTTTGATTTTTCTATTGCCGTATGACATTTCAAGAAAAGAAAACTTGCAATTTTCGATGTTGTTTGCATGCAAAAAAGCAACGGAACACAATCAGAAGAGATTTATTTACAACAGACGTGATCCTCTTAACGTAGAATACGCTCTAGCTCGGACATAATCACTACAAAATAAAATTTACCGTCGAAATTTACTTGACACTCTCGTTCACTCTCACAGCAGTGTTTAAATTGGAAAACGAATTAATCGCTATCGGACATAATTCATTTTTGTAAAAGGACTCAACATTAGTTGTCTAAGCGAAAGCGATTCCTGAATCGCCGATATTCAGTTACTCAATTACAATAAGAAAAGCCACCTAAAAGTACTGGCTGTTTTTTAACGTCACGAATTTAAAAACGAAGATTTGTCTCGATTTCGATACAACAACAAAAACGTCTTCATTATTCGCAAGCGATCTTCGGTTTTTCGCTGGTGAATCGCGACGAAGAAGTCATAATTAATTCGTATATTTTTACTATCAAATTCCAGTAAAGAAGATTGATTTTTGTCGCCGATCTGCACGTTTCCGCCGAGTCTAAAAGATCCGGAATTAATTCGCGACTGTTGTTTTCGGCAAGAAGGGGATCGACCGGTGAATTGTGAGGAAAATACATACTCCAGAGCAACTCGGCTCGCATAATATTTAAATATTTACACATGCTTAAGGTGTATGTATAAAGTTTCCTTGCCGATTTTCACGGATAAAAACACGAATCATCGACTGAAAATTCGCATTAGCTATGTCCTAATTCGTGGTCCTGAATAAACCCCCAAATCTCCCAAAAGTAAGGCAGGGATCGTGCTAGCAGACAGTTCCTTGTGATGGCAAATAACTGAACGCTAGCAGCAAGATGGCTCAAAATCTACCCGCCCGGCACAGGTTTACAATATTTGCGAGCCAGATTGATTTTATAATCAAGCGCTTGAGGCATAGGGTCTAGATTGCCAAGACAAGTGAGTTTCATGATACTTACTTGCCCATCTTGTGGTTCGTAGTCGCAATCCTTAAACGGTACTAGTAAGTAATGTTCGGCGAGTGGTGTATAAGGTTCTTGGGCGGCTTGTAAAGCTTCGCCATCTCCGTCTTGAAGAATCAATTGCGAGCGTCTAAGCGCTTCCTCTCGAGAGTGCTTTTCGGCTTCTCGAGTATGGTGAGCCCTAACGGCAGCCGAAGCAGCTATCATGTTTCTCGAGATGCTACTGCAAGTGAATTTCTGGTTCTCAGTCCACCTGCCGCTCTATGGCACTGGCATAACATTTGAAGTCCACTTTACAAACGACGCAAGGACAGCACAAAGTCGCTGAGCGCCCACCAGTAAAAGTCGCCAAAGTTACAAGTTAACAATCAGTAGACTAGCAGCGAGTGTCGGCTCGCATTTTGTTCGCTTAGCGTCTTCAGGAAACCCAAAAATTGGTGGAAAAACAACAATTCGCCATGACGATGGTTCTGGTAAACACGGCTTCATTAGAAATAATCCACCACCTGGTCTGCCGCTTGCTTGTGCCTTGAGCATGCTGGGATACACTGGTTTGTACGTCACTTCAGACAGTAGGCACTTGATTGGCTGGATCATAACAACACCAGTTTTCCCCGCACGAAGTGACTGGTGTAAATTTTGCCAAACACCACATACTTGCGGCTTGTCCTCGGTTTGAGTCTAATGGCAATGCGTTAGGTAGTGTGAGGGAAATATTGAATTGTACCGAAATCCTCAATGATCGGAGTAGGCATGGAAAGTGACTACAAAATCTGCCGAGGTTTTAATAGCTGATTTAAAACGGCATTCTCACGTGAAAAAGTCGTTCCATGAAAAGTCACGAAGTTGAGTTTTTGCGTGTGTGCATGTTTTGCTTGAAACAGAAAAAAAGGCAGAAGAAAGAAAAAAAATGAGACTGCTCGGACTATTTTGGACATCATGGTGGTACTGTTAATCACTTGATTGGAAACAATGCGCACTAACACAGCCTTATAGATACTACACAATCATCTTAAACTTAACAAAATCAACTTCGCGATTTTTACTCTATTCTAACCAAGCGGAAGACAGCGTTATCTAAAAATTTCACGGCTTAAATTTTATCTTTTGGTTATTCTTCATAGTGATATTAATTCAGGGCTCGCTTTCTGCTTTCATCTTATTACTCAACGCATTATTCGCTTCCAATACACCAATACAATACAGAGAACTACCCACCGCTAAGAGAACTCAAAACAAGCACTGACTCGTCATCATTACCAAACATTTCACTTAAAAAATCCAGCAAAGCAAAAACCCTGGCAAGTATGTAAAAATAGCCAGTTTAGTTTTGCTGATAATAAGTGGCTGCGAGAACACAGAGTTTGAAGGTTGGTGAACAGACGAAATCAATTACAGCTAACAAAAACAGGTGGCAACAGCGATTCTCGGTACACTTATTGAAAGGTGCAAAACTGCAGCATGAATATGCAAAATGATTTTCAAAAAAGTCAAATTTTCTGCGCCGCATTTTCATAATTTACATCAGCACATACTCCAAGGCTATTACTCGCGACAATAAACTCTAAAAACTGCTAACTTTGCCGACGTTTTTCTTCTTTGGAGCGCTTCTGTGACTTCTAAACTTTGTGCGAAATAATTTAAGTTCAACAGTCTTTCATCGACGTAGCGAAGTCCGGAACACGAGCAACGACATAAGTTAATTGCAATTCGTCAAAACAAAACTTGGCCGTGCGAGAGCTTCAGTTCAAAAGAAACGTTACAGTTTTTCAAACATTTTCTCGTCTCCAAGAAGTCTTGGACTATGTACAGTGGAAGATACAAAGCATTCTTATGGCAACAATGAATCGCCGAAACTCTACAGCACAGTATAACAAGCGTAACGACAACCCACGACTTCTGCTTAAAATTAATCCTCTACGAGCGGAAATGGGGCTCTTTGGATGTTGAATAATTCCCAGCGATTAAGTGTTGCCATCCAACACTTAGGAGGTGGTTTATTTTGTGATTAGGTATTCGTAGATACTTAAGACATTTACGATCCCTAGTCAGATCTGCGCGCTTGCACGTACCTCAGCTCTTGGGCAGCCCTCCGGAACTTCTTCGCGTCTAGTTTCCTTTCCTCTAGAGGACAGAAACGTAATTGTTTCGGACATGGTACATTGGCGGCCGTCATCCCGTCGAATTTTGCATCCTATAGGGATCAACACACAGACCGATGTTAATACTTAATGCTTGCGATCGTATTGAAGGGATGTAATTTTTCCATGGCAAATTTTTACATAAAAACCTGCTGTTCTCTTTGTTCTCCCCTCCAATGATAACTCCCTTACCAATTACGAGAGGACCTCTACGTTTGCCGCGAAACAATGAGTTTTAATCAGGAGCAATCTGTCTCTAGTTGTCAGTTCAAGACACGCACTGAGCTGAGCATTGCTTAACAAAACCTATCAAGTGAGTTACAGGAATGCCTTTACACGCTCAGTTTAGAAAAAGAGAACGAACAGACGTGACTGGTTAGTATTGCGAAAGAGGAAGAAACAATAGTTTTCTGATAATTGGTTCAATGGAAAAAAACGTGAGGGGAAGTGTCAGCAAAGAGGGAAAACCAACAGGACGACATAACAAACAAGAACATGGCTGAGAAAAAAGTCAATGAAAGGAGTTGAAAGTATTTAAGAGTAGAGAGTGTCCTAGAGAAGGAGTAAGTGAGGAAGGTGTTTTTGTCAAACGGAGCTGAGGAGATTCTCCATGGTTTACGATTTCACCAGCAGAAACGCTTTGTCAAATGTTTGCTTTCTTCCTTCATTCTTTACTATGCAGATACAATCCAAACTAGGCTTGTTGATCAAAAATAGCGACGAAAGATTATAATCAACTCGGCTTTGCAGGATTTGAGCGCAAAGGATTATTCATCGGAAGCAGCAGCGTAAAAAAGCGTAAAATGATAAAGTTACACATTACAGTAAATCCGCGCGTGTATGATAAACTTTCTCTTAAGCTAATAATTTTAACACCTTCAAAAAAAATGTCCGCTATATAGTAATTTTGTTTATTCTGTTTCAAATATGTGTGGTTACGCACACATCGAAACCTGCTAACTCCCTAATTAGCAGTAATACTAAAAAGCGGCACAACGTTTATATTCCTATCAAAACTGATAGCCAGTTCTTGAAACAATCATCTCTCGTCGTATCACGCTATATCTAGATAAAGCATTTGCTGTAAACGTCAAACTAGCTTTTAATAACCGTATGTGTGATCACGCAAGATCGCCTTGCGGTGCTTACGATGAGGACCTCGCGTGAATCGCCAAGGGTTAGGAACCGCCGGTGAAATACCATAAATGTTATTTTCAGTTTTAAAATAAGTGATAAGCGACCATAGATTTACAAAACAGAGAACGCGACAAGTAAATATTCTCTTATGTCAGCTGTTCTTGGCTTCAAAACCACTTTAATATTTAAATCTATAAAAAGGCTTTTCGTTGAAAAAAAATTTAGAAAGTTTGAGAAAAAGCTCAGTGATAAAAATACAATATATCACCGGCTTAAACAGTAATATGGGTTTACTTTGAGTCACTTTTTTTGCCCCACGTGAAATGAAGCCATTTAGCGTTCGAAGACAGCCGCAAAGCAAAGACCATGAAAAGGACTGGTTGGTTTTATGATTGATTGACTGATTGATACCATCAGCAAGAGGCAGGCCACATGAACAAAACGATAGTAAAGATCAACAAGAAAACGTCACTGTGAGCAAAAGCGCGCACAAGCTAATGTTAGTGTGTGGATAGTTTTCCATTAAAAACATGCATTCAAGGCAGGATACTTGATTTATGAAAAAAAGAGTTAGAAACGCTTTAAGTCAAAACTTAAAACCACAGTGAGATCCCTGCATGGCAGCTTACTGAAAGAGCAATAACTCTTTGTCAAATGACACAATAAAACCCGCCTTTTTTTTATTCGCCTCAGCTGGAGTTTCTAATCAATTGGGTAACATCCCTGAAAGTTTATTTATTATGCTGGAAAAACGATGTTAGGCATGAAACGAGCGAACGCAGGAAACTTCAGCTTGCAGGTTAACCAGGAATGATTCACCATATAAAAATGAGTTGAACAGACTGCAATGAAAACCCCGTCAACAAATCAGCGGCAAAACAACAACAATGACAAATCAAAATGGAAAATTAAAAGCGAAAGATAACACTAAGCGAGATAACACAGGATAATGAAAAAGAGTCCTGTCCAAATGAGACGTTTAATACACAGTGCACTTTGGCGACAAAAAGGTATTAAAAAAGCGATAATACAGCAACAATATGGAAGCTCATAGAATAGCCAAATTATTGGTAATGCAATATTGACCACGAATTGACTCTACCTTAGGCGTGCTAAAAGACAATTTTACAGCCAGAACGGTCATTTTCGCTCGTTAACTCGAGATCCTTGCTTGCTGGCAGGACAAAAAGACACTTTCTCAGTTTTTTGACCGTCAAAAGCGTTTTATTATAAAAACCTTAGCACACTGGGAAACGCACACAAGAGCATGAAAAGTTCTTGAATCAACAGCATAAATAATTTACAACAACTTCCGCTCGAAGGAGCCGGCGCCAAGCAATGATATTACGCACATATTATTCAAAACTTGAAACAACTATCTAGACGTGCACACCTAAAATCCGGCAAGAGTCTATTTTATCATGTTACTATCAAACAAAACCGATAGTTTTTGGTGATTGTTTCTCTTTTTTATAAGCAGCTGAAATGTGAACTCAATTGATATCTCTTTACCTGTGCACACTTGGCCTTAATTTATACTTTTCTCTACTGAGTATTTTCTTTACCTTTTTTATATACCATTAGATTATTATGTCTTATTGAAACAATGCAAACATAAAAACTCAAATAATTTTCACTTGTCAGTCAAAACATTCACGCTTTTCACCAAAGAAGAGCAATAGAGAACAGCTCCGAATGTACGCCTCCCAATCGTCAAATAGAGCTCAGATACAAATGAAAGGTTCTTGCCAGCGACAGGTCACAGTCTAATAAATTCGGCACCGCGCGCAGCCTAATAAAACGATTTATGACAAAATATCAGATATCGGATAATTCGATATCTTGGTCACAGACCAGTCAAATCAAATAACAGGCGCCAACCTGAGTGAGAAAATATCAAAATGCAAATTACAAACCACACAAACTCCTTCAATGCGAATGTACACATACATTCTTTATCCCTGGCAATATTTGTACAATACTCCTTCTGATTAGAGGGTTGGTGTAATATTTCCTAGCAAATAAAGCTTGGCGGAGCGGAATAGTCAAACAATGTTTAAAATGATTTTTTATTTACTACTACCTAGTAAGTAAACTCGTTTCGTTTCTTTTGAAGATTCACTTTCCTAAAAGTCCACGTTAAAATCAAATTGACGAACGTGGATTCGAAAACGTTCGACAAGTTGATAGACCCAAGAAAATATCATGTTTCAAGAACAAGGGAGAAGGATCGTACAATCTTATAAATTTTACAACGAATGATTTATGACTATAGCTGAATACTGTCATGATGGCTTCCGCAAGTTTCACATGACCCTTGAAAAACTAAAGCCGAAATGAAAGGAGCATCAATTATCAATTCAGACTTTTTTCATTTGTAATTAAAATGTCACGAAATAATAATAAAAAAACCTTTATGACAAGTTTTCACCTGAACAAAAATGCTCAAGTTCAATTTAATTACGGAAGTAGCAACATGATATGTCTACATTTATGGTTTCCCCTAAAAGTATTACCCACGAATAAACATTTTGGTCTTCTTTGCCTAATTTGGACAAAAAAAATCGAACTGAAGTGGAATGCCAGGATAATGTAAAATCGATGACGCTATTTTAAAAATTTAAAACAAGTATTCATGGCACCAACTTTGGACGTTTACAACTAATTTATATATTATGCTTAGCTTTATTAGAAGCTGGACCAAGATAGCATGTTACTCGATGTTACAATCTTCGGTATTCAATTTTATAGTGTTTTTTTTTTTCGAATAAAATATGACCAAAGCTCGTTGGGTAAGTCACGAGCCAATTAGCAACATCCATTTATACTGAAACTGACTTTCTTCTTCATGGCGATTGAAATGTATTTAATGCTTGCTACAAAACTATTTTTAAGTTTCATTAAAACAGCTTGTTAATGAAATGGAGCAAAACTTTTTCTAAGAGACTATTCACTTAAGGAAGTCCCGGTCGTTTGTGCAATAAATAAACTAAATGCAAAGTTAATTTCATCACACACATTTTGAGGCTACAAAAACAATCAAAACTTATCCCTTTCACTGTAAAATGTTAATTGTTTACTATAAGAACTAAACCAAGGCCAATGTAGCTACACATAACCGCAAAGTGAGATGTTATCAACCAGTGTTTGCGTCAACTTGTAATCAAGCACGTTTCAGAAAACTACTCTGATAAATTATCACGGAGAGTGCCAGAGCTTTTTGACAGCAGAACATCGTAGATATTACTACAAATCGTCAGTAACAAGAGAATTAACTGAGTATTTTCTGCAACTGTGGGCATCTAAGCAAGCGCGTGCCAACAACCCAATACAAATGCACGATGCCAGCTTCAAACTAACACTGAATGACTTGGGTACGAGACTGGTGTTGACGTCATACTTTGTGACGTCATTACATGGAAAAATCTGAATCGTTTCGGCAGCCTTCCTTTAGAGATAAGGGACAGCTTATCACATAACACTCTTTATAGAAATACATAATTCCACTCTATCAACCAATGTTTACGTATAGAAAGTTCTCAAATGTGAAATTTAAGGGAATGGGATGATGGATTACAATGCATTCCATTCCAAGTTCCACTCTCCACTCTCATCGCCAGTTTATTACGAAGTGCAACACAAGTCGGATCATAAAACAAAATCGGAGAGTTCACGAGTACCTCTGTTCGTAAGACCATTTTCATACTTTTTCTTAACCATTATTTTCTTTTTTCTGGGCCGGGTTGTTCAAAGCCCGATTAAGTTAACCCAGGGTTGGCGAGAATTTTGATTTCAGTTTTGTAACTTTTTGGTGAGGTGTTCTGTTTATATTGTTTACCCTTCAGTTTTGAGCTATAGTAATCTCAAACTACACCAAACATAAGAGGTGAAAAAAAAACAACACTTTTTAGAAGAAAACGTTAAACCCTAGGTTAACGTTAACCGCGGCCATTCGAACAACACAGCCCAGATCCACAAAAAGAAACTTTCCACCTTTTAACAATCTGAAAAGGTTAATGCTAGATTATTACAAAGCCTGCCAGGTTTTGAAACCCAAATCTAGCCATGAAGCATAAGAAAGAATACGAACTGCGATGAAACAGTAAAAATTCAATCTGGACAAAAAATATTGAAGCACTTTTTTAAGGACATTCCAGGAAATAATTCTAATTCTACCACATTCCATAGCACAGCAGACACATGCCTTGTGCAAACTACTGAGAAGTTTTACACACCGAGATGATCAAATACCGAGAAGAGTTTTCTACACACTTAACGAACTTAAGTTCTTAATTAAACAATTTCTAAACTATGTAAAAACTGTAAATTTGACACATTTGATATGGCGAACAACTGAAGACTCGAAGAAAGAAACATACATCGAATAACCGCGATTTAACAGTTTCATTTTGAAGTTGTTTTAAGTGCGTCGATTGCGTATAAAAGACGACGTTTCTTCTTCTCGTTAACACTACAATGCTCAAGAGTGAAAAACTGCACGTCTACTCGTGATTCAAAGAATCAAGCACCGACAAACACATAAAATATTTGTATAAAGATTTGGGTAGGACACCGGATACCGTAAATATTGAACTTGAAATTGCTATAATAAAATTGAAGGTCTAAAATATCCAACATTTGACAGCAGGTGAGAGAACTGATGATAAAGAGAGCTCAGCAGCTATAACGGCAAGAAATAAAATGCTTAGAGTTCAAGGGAAATTGATTTCATCTTTCTTTGACATCTTTGCTACAACTCCGCAAACGCTTTACTACTGAGATGCGAGGCCACTGGGAACTGGTTAATTGATACCGGAATACAAGCACAGCAGTGCATAAAAAGCTTAAAACAAGGAGAATTCATAAAGGCAACGCGACAACTAAAAAATCACGATATTTAAAAGACTTGGAAGAAATACAAACCGTGGTGTAAAGGTCTTGTATGGGGTCTGAGGCGAGTGAACGTGTTTACGAAACTGTTTCAAAAGTCAGGCTATGAAACATGTATAGATATATATATGGGAACCGCGTAGCACCCGTGAAATAGGAATTATTATTATTTTTAAACAATTATTATTATTATTACCCCGACCTGCTCCCGTACTGGCCTCGTAGCTCAGTCGGTAGAGCATCGGAAGATCTAATCCGGAGGTCGTGGGTTCAAGCCCCACCGAGGTCAAATTTTCTTTGGCCGGTGGGGACTCCCAAATTTCCTTTAAAAGGGTAATAACCTTAGGGGATTTGGTGTATCGGCAGTATTGCCTACTTCCGGCACCCAAACATGTTTAAAAATAATAATAATTCCTATGAAACATGTAGATGTGATGTAACAGAGAAATAACTCTGAAGTGTAAATTTTAGTACTTACTTTCTCTTCGCCGCGATTCACCATCTAAATCGACCCCGACTTTCTCTGTCCGACCTCGTACTGCCCAGTCGGCAGAGTAACGGTAGATCTAATCCGGAGGTCTTTACCTCGTGTGGTTCCCTGATTTCCTTTACTAGGGCTAACGCCCAGTGGATTATTCATGAGTTAAATTAGCACTAAAATTTACACTTCAGAGTTAATTCTCTGTTACATCATTTGTGTTCATAGTGCTACGCGGCGCAACATTCATATGTACCCTTACTATTCTTCGCCGCGGTTCGCCATCTAAATCGACCCCGACTTTCTCTGTCCGACCTCGTAGCCCAGTCGGCAGAGTAACGGTAGATCTAATCCG
>CM042750.1:279350-286850 GCA_022496165.2 Catalaphyllia jardinei
CGATTCACCATCTAAATCGACCCCGACTTTCTCTGTCCGACCTCGTACTGCCCAGTCGGCAGAGTAACGGTAGATCTAATCCGGAGGTCTTTACCTCGTGTGGTTCCCTGATTTCCTTTACTAGGGCTAACGCCCAGTGGATTATTCATGGGTTAAATTAGCACTAAAATTTACACTTCAGAGTTAATTCTCTGTTACATCATTTATGAAACATGTAGGCCGACCCCAAAACATCTGAAAAATATTACTTTTCAGAACTCTTAAAAGGAGGTTTGAACAAATTTTTAATACAAAAACAAGCAATTTTTTATTACTGCTCCACCTTCTTTCACTTACTAATATAATCCCTGTGATTTAACCATCTGCTAAACCGGCTTCAAAAGGCATGTTTCACGCAAACAATTTTCTTTATCATAATATTTTTTCCTTTTATGCCAATAAAATACCTAATATTTACCTCGGGAAAATTCATTGTCAAAACACTAAAAATTGTACGGGCATTTAAAACTGATATAGCTCGAATGACCAATCAATTTACACAATAACAGTTTTCAAGTGTCAGAAAACAAATGTTCTTTGGATCACATGGTATTTAAATTATCATCGATTAATACATTAGCATGCACAACACGTACCAACTGTCAGGACATTAAACCAGGCTTCATGCCTCTTTGGATCATTAACAAAGTGTCAACAATACTTCTTGCATAACTTGAACAAGTACTTCAAGTTAACAGCTTTGATAATTAACAGCATGTAAGCTGAAAATTGAAGGTTTATTGTCGGTTTTCACTTTACTTCGCTATTTGACAACAGGATTTCTGGAAAGAAACAATAACTATATGAAAATAAGAAAATATTTTCCCACTTGAGAGCGAATGCAGAAATACCTGCAAACTCGAAAGTTTTTAACTTCCAATCTCTCGTACACTTAAGCATACTTTGTTAAAGACAAGTTGTATGAGAATATAACATGGTCGACTGTGAGACATCATTGTTCTGATGTTAGAGTAACTTCTTGTGGCAAACGCCGAAAGCAACGGAAAAAAAAAACATTTAAATTTTAAAGTTGAACATTTTCAATTGACAACATTTTAAGGCGATCTGTTTTAAGTTCTCGCTTGTATTAAAACTCTAAAAGATGGAGATAATTTGTAAACAATTAAAGAAAATGACTACATTATGAGACAAACGATAACACACTTTATTACAAAAGGAAACAACTTTGAATAAAAATAGGGCCTGACAAAAACACAATCATGCTTCAACTCCAGAATCGAGAATAAGGACTCTCACGCAACAAAAAATACAAAACGCGTTGAGATATGTACCTTTAACGTGCTTTGAAAAATGACAAATGGATATAAACTATCATCAGTCAAAGTTGTACTGCGAGCATTATTTTGAATACTGAATCAAATTTAAAACTGAACATAATTGCGCATTACAAAGAGGAATAAAATGCTCGTGTCATGGAGGACCACGTGACACCTTGGTAACCAATGCGTGGCGCTGTGAGATGACATGAAAATGTTCTAAACACAGGATATTTTTAGCGACACCCTCCCTGCTGATGACATCAGCAATTAACAAAAGTTGTCAGCCAAAATAACCTGCAACCAATATTCTTATTGATGGATTTGCGGTAGGTAGTATACACAACACAACGAAAGTATCTAAGATCTAGTTTAGTTTATTTGTTCTGCAACGAATTCAGGTGAAAACAGAAAACACATTACCCTTAATCAGACAAAAGTTCCTATCAGAAAAAAAATCTAATTACTTATCAACAACCTTCAAATGGCTTAAAGTGGAAATATCAGGTAAACTGTCCACTGAAGATGGAAAATCTTAGATATTTATTCGTTTATAACGACGCGCAAAGAAAGCCAAGTCCGAGAAAACAGCTTCTCTCAAGGTCAAGGTAGCTGATTTGGTAACGTGCTAATGAAAGAAAACTTTATTAATTATTAATTTTACAAGAGCTGGCTTTAATCATGAAAGCCTTCAAAAGGGTCAACGTGGTTGAGAACAGCACGAGTAAAGTAAACAATAGGATTACAGAAAAGCGAATCTGACTAACAGTTCTCCGAGAACAACTGGACTGAATTTGAAAGAAATTCTAGATGTACTACACGTATATTCACAAAGATGGAAAAAGCGCCTTTCAAAATTGTAAATGAACAGAACGAACAATCTCGAGTCTAGCAAACAGAAGCACAGTAAGAAATGAAAGAGCGATGAGAAATATCTCTTTTAGAAAATCAACTCAGCGACAATTGCCTTCGCACATGACAAAATTATCAGGGTGGGGAGAATTGACATGTCGGCTTCAAACCAGGAAGTAAGAAAAACACGAGATATTACCAGTCAAAACTGGCCAAGCAATGACGAAGTGGTGAATTAGTAACGGATACTATTTGTTTCAGTCCTCAATGGACAATGTTCGTATTCTTGGTGTGGACTGGAACTGGCATGCAACTGAGGCTAATGCGAGGTGTCTTTTCAAATTCAAACTCTTTTTAATGATATTCCCCGGCACGAGCCTTCATTGTAAGCTAGTTCCAGTCCAATACCAAGACTACAAATATGGCCATTCCTTTTCTAGTTCAGCTTCAAACCACCCTCTCATTGGAACTGGTCTATTTGATTTCACGCCATAGCATATGACAATTTGAAAGTATCCCTAAACTGCTTCAAATGAAATCCTTACAGCGGTCACACGCGCCCTACAACGATTTTTTCCTAGATCGAAAACTACGTTTTGGTGGACGTCAATCAAATGTATCCATGACAATAACGGCGAGCGGAGTTTCCAGAACCATTTTTATTTCAGTGTCAATTCATGGAGTATCCGAGTTGCTCTGAGTCTTTCATCTTTACTTGACTCGTCGATAAACAGAAACTGAGAAGTAAGACTTAAAAAATCGTTTGAAGCGCCTTCTCGTTAGTCTCGCTCACGGGCAATTGCAAGTTTACAAATAGTGTTTACAAATAATTACCTTTATTACAGAATGAACTACAAAAATCTAACTGCTAATTTCTTGCGGCTTTCATTACCTTTTTATTACTGACAATCCTACTTGCCGTATGGTTCTGCTGATAGTTTGCTTTGCATGTGCAATTTGCCTGTCCGGTATTCCAGCTACGCTTGAAACTCGTCATCAGGATAGATCTCTGCATGGATTATGCTTTAGCAAGGCAAATGACAATAATTTCTGCGTCGAAAATAATCTGCATCCATAACAAGCTGATAAAAAGTCAATCTCCACATAAAGCGAATCATTCAGAGGCCAACTTTTTCAGCTAACTTGTATCTTTCGTTTCTTTGACTTTCTCTTTGGCGGATCGCTTACGGCTCTAGTTTTGTTTCGTACGCCGCCTTCTTCACAAACGTTTCGCTCGCAGAAAGTGTTTCTGCTATGGAATTCAAAGACAAACCATGTTTTCTCTTCACAATAGCCCTCCATTTCAGCGAAATTGCAAATTACTTTGTCATAATAACTGAGCGATTATTCCTGATCAAACGACGATCGAACATGGCCGTGAAACTGACACGACTATTGTCATGGCTACATTTCATTGACGTCCACCAAAACTTAGTTTTTGAAATGGCACAAAATTCGTTGAAGGGCGTGTGTGACTGATAACCGCTGTAACTCAGTCGGCGACAACTTCCTCACCGGCCTTTTGAACCTTTTCAATGCGCCTGATCAATAAAATGGTTACGCACGTGCGTTATAAATCTTTGTACATTTCTTAACCATTCTCTTCAAAGCAACCACGTGAAATAACCAAATCATGTTGTGTAATATATCCTGTCATGTATATAATGTGCATCAAGAGTTTAATTCCGGAAAAATTAGCTTTTATATTAGCTACTCTTAAATTCGAGGAAAAATAAAGTTTATGTATGTATGTATGTATGTATGTATGTATTGTTTTTCTAAGGTAATACCTCTTAAGTTATATTTAGACATGGTACCCACTCCTCCCGCGGATGTTACCTGAAAATGCACGTTTAGCACTTGGGCTGTCCACGTGAGCAAACTCCGCGTCATATGATTGACTGTTTCTAGACCCTCCTGGGATTTCTAAAGGCAGGAGGGGTATAACTTGAGAGAGATTACCTTAGTAATCGCGGGAGTAATTTTAAATCGGCATCAACGCTCGTCCGAATTTGAAATTACTCGCGCGATTACTCCTTGAATTGCACTCCACTCAGTCTAATTACTATATTACTAATACAGCTTATATTGGGAATTAACTCTGTTACGCGTCAGCTTCTCTTGGTATTATAGAGGGCAGGGTAAGAAAGACGGCCACTCGACACGAAGTTCAAGCGTTGGGAAACTGCTCGAATTTTAGCACAAAAACGGCTTTCGCTGCCATCCTATAATTCAAACTCTTGTCCTCCTAGGATAAGAGTTGAACATTTCTGTGAAATGAAATTGCACATGACTTGTTCCTGCACGGAATTAGCAGCTTCATAATAATCAAATAACCACATAAGCGCACATGAGCGCGGTCAGTATTGGGAACCAAGCTAAGGGAAAGGGCACGTTAGTTTTGTTACCACACAAATGAGGATTATATTCATATATTGAGGAAAACATTTTTCTATGTTTTCCCCTATTCGTCCCCTATTCTCTGAGGACATAGCGCATACCTCTAAACAGCATATGAGAAGCGATTTCATCTTCTTCAAATGTTGTTAGTTTGCTCTCCTCTTCAACTACACGAGTCTTGTTTTCGTCGTTACCTGTAAAGCAGTTTGTTTCACTTCGTAATTGAGCAAAATCTTTCCGCAAAGGGAACTCTCGAATAGTAGCCACTTTCAGGCTGCTATTCCCTAAGATTGTACAGATAGATTTGGTCGAGACTGAAATTTTCAAAAATCAGGATAATTTGCATGGAAAATGTGGTAAGCCTTGCTTTTCACAATGTTTTGCATTCAAATATATCCGGATACGTGTAGACGTGATATATCAAACACAAGAGACAGTGTTTCATCATGACACACAAACACCGAGAAGAGTGTTGAAAATACGACGCGCAGCGGAGTATTTTTGACGAAATTCGAGGTGTTTGGATAGCCGACGCCGGAAACACTGTCTCGAGTGTTTGATATATCTTCTCAATCGAAACAAAAACTAAGGAGTAAACGGAGAAGTAAAATCGTTTGGTTGAAGTATCAATCATTTTGACAAGGGGCCTCGTTTGACTTACCAACTTTCGTATAAAGTAAAAGAGAGAGGAGGAGGAGGGGGACTGGGGTTTCTTTTTACGGCTTTGATCACTTTTTAGGTCATTTTTTTTTCGCTTACATGTACGGTTTTCTGGCCTTGATACCTGTTGAGGTTTTTTCTTCCTTTTTCAACATTTGGTTTTCGGCTCTTGGTGATAGGTAAAGTTGGATTATGTTTTTGATTTTGTTTTTGTTTTTTTCGCCTGGTGGTGCGTCTTTCACTGCAGCCAGATTTGGAAGTTTACTGAGCATGAAATCAAGAGTGTATACAGGGAACGAACTCGATTGGGCGCGAAACCTCCACAGTTCGGGCCCACAACTCATACATTTATTTGTGTAGCAATTTTGCTTCAACATTTTCGACGTAACGTAACTTTGAGTGCGGCCCAACAGTGTTGCCGGGTTTCCCTTGCGAAACCTCCAACTCACTCCAAGCTAAATTTTACGTTTGTTCAGGACGAAAAATTGTTGTAAACATAACTGAAAGAATAGCTTGGTATATTTTCTGTAAAAATGGTACATTGATTATTGTAGATTGTACAATCTCTAGTTTTTAAATTTGCTCATGAATGATAGATGTTTGGGGAACATGTTAAAAGGTTAACTGGAAATATGAAAAGACAGCAGCGACAATCAGTAAGATGGCGTTTTCTTTAATCACAATGAATAGCATTTTCGCTTTCGTTGTTTGAGCTCTCGAAACTCCTAGACATTTTACTTCCGCAGTCCCGCAAAACTTCACTACGTTGAAACACTTATGATGTTAGTCGTTTTTTAGCGTTGGCGACAATTGTTGCAACATCTCAACACAAAAGATAACGATAGAAATCTTTGTAAATATATTGTTTGACAACACCGAACCTCAGTAGAAAGCGTGTGCCAGCATCCCGCAAACAAGCTATTGCTCAGTACACGTCAGAATTTCGTTTCATAACGTCTTTCTGTAAACTCGTCAAACAAGCAGAATCTATAAGAACACTATGGAACTAGACGCTCTAAGAGCGTTAACTCAGGCTTCGTACCGCAGTACCAAATCGTACTTTACGAGTAGCAGGACGCGTATTGAACACAATAAACACAAAAGAATCGGGATATTTTCCATTTTCCGCTGAGGTATTTCCTATTCAAGTTGCTTCGTTGGGTATCCTCCTAATCCAATCGCAAGTTATAAGTTTAAACCATTTTGGTTGAAGAATCAAGCACAACTTGCACAGCTGTGTACTCATTTATGGAGAACTTGTTTGCAAAAAATTTTCCAGGACTTTTTCAACTAATGGCGATTACTATTAATATGCTAGCAGAAATTGTAGGAAGTTCGTTTACTTCTCGTGGGCGATCCGCGTGAATTATGCAGCTGGATATCTTTGCCGCGTTGCGATCTTAAACCCTTTTCAAGAGTCATATCTCCTTGGAGAGCGAATAATCTCTTTCCAGAGAGCTGAAACGAACCATGATAAAATGGCTTCGCCAATGAGGTGTCAATTTACGTTGCACATATTTGCATAAACTTTCACGTTTTTTCCGGAGAATTTCCGAGAATGAGCGATCCTTAACGCAGTTCATGAAGAAATATTCAAGCTACATATTTTTTATTGAATCAAGGTAGCAGTACTTTTTTTCTTTAAAGGGACTCGTTCATAAGATAAGGCATTCTGTTTTGTTCGGTTTCGTACTCAACTAGTTCGTGTCACGCAACAGGATTTCTATAAGAATTGGCGATTGCCAAGACCGCTAAGTATATTCGAACTACCAGTGAAATACATTTGGCTTAACTATCGTCAATGCACATTTTTTAGAACTGCAGTGGCAAGAACCTCAATGATCCCGCACAATTCCCCATACACTTGCAGTTTTAATTGTCCTCCCAAAATCACACAATGCAAATTTTTTCTACGCCCCACTAGAAAGCCAACTAACTTGGAGGCAAGACATTTATTTCAAGTAACCGAAAGTCTTATCTTTAAAAATTTGGAGATCAACAGATTTTGTGCGAAGCTACGAGTCCAAAAACGTTTTCGTAGTTAGTTTGTCTTATTGCAATATGATTTGTTTTACGGTAATGTTGTAAATATTAAATAACAGCAGAAGCCACAAGCGAAGTTGTTATCCGACGAGATCGTTTCGAGCATGAGCTTACCTGGCTGGCTTTGAAGAATATAATTCGAAGACCGACCCTTTCGGAAAACGTTCCACATCTTTGCATGCGAGATGAACGTATATGGCGCGATACTTGCCAAAACTCACAAGGGGGC
>CM042750.1:291850-299773 GCA_022496165.2 Catalaphyllia jardinei
TTTTTTTTCAACCTGGTAACCAAAACTGACGGAGCCCATGCAAAACATTTCGGACGATTTAAATTCCGGACAGAAAATGGTCCAAAACTAAAACCGTCCGAAATTTTCAGCGTCTGAAATATCTCCAGTACAATATAAAACCTTCAAATAGAGCCAAAGTTCTTAGTTATGGAGTGAACTTCAGTTGAGACACGTCTTGAGATACATAATCGCTTAAAGATTGGGTGCTATTTTCTCGTCAGTGTATCTGTAAAACTTTGAGGGTGCAGAACTGAAAACTGTCATTTTCATTGATGTTGTTTTAGTCTTATTTATGTTCTGTTGGCGTACATTTACCTTCGCTATCTTTCAGCAAAATGCCTGACATTTTTGTCCGAAATTTGTCGGAAAAGAGAAAAAAATGACCGAATATTCAGTAAACTTCCGAAATATATCGTGCCAATTTTTTTTGTAAGTAATCAATGTATCTCGCATTTCAAGCATTCATGGCGGCAATTTCAAAATTGTATTTGCTTATCTTAAAGCTGGTAATTCCGTGAAGAAACGTTTTCCAGAAATGTTGCTGTAGTCTTGCCCCATGAGGACGACGAAGACTGAGAATGGCAGTTAACCCGAAAACACCGACTCCCGGCCACGCACCCCCACCACGGATCGGGTCCATGGACTACCCTACGGACTGGTCCATGGACTACTCCTACGGACCCCCTCTACGGACCACCCCGGGCGCAAGTTATATCATCACACATTACCATTTCCTTTGCTGTACCTTTGCAGTATATGAAAGACCGGGACGCTTCTCGGAAGGCTCAAAATTTGCGCTATTTCCCCTCCGCCATCTGGGTCAGCCCATCCTCCCCTGGGTTTGTGTCCCAGACTTCATGATTTTTTTTGGAGAGAATCAGTACAGATACAAACAAATTTAAACGACCAAACCACACATCTTTCATAGCCTGATTGAGCCACGAATGGAAGGTAATAACTTTCCTTATTTTTTCCCAAGAGGGCACGGTAACCAGTTCTGCAATCTGATTGGTTCTTAACGCGGTCCAGATTTTCCTAAATCTAACCACGGTCACAGTAACGGCGGGAAACAGCGCGGCTGAAATTGTCGTGTTCGTCAATTTTCGTGAGTGAACTAGCGGTGATGGTGATAGCGGTGATGGTCAACCTTTGCCCTTTTCACATTTCAACAGACGATTAGCCGACACAAGGTTATCTCCATTAACAAGGAAAGTCACTGTAAGTAAATTCAATTGAGTAGTTTGAAGTTGTTTATAACTACGCACTGTACCGGCGCGTAGTCCTGTTTCTCTCGCCGCACAAATTATAATGGTAATAGGACTGGATTGAACTAGTCTGTAATTATACGAGTGATTCACAAAATCGGATGACCGGGAAGCAGGAGTCCTGGGGAGCAGGGATGGCCCTCGAGTATAGGGGGTTCATGGTGACGTCATTGTTTACATTTTTGCTCATTTGCATATGGCTTTGCTTACAGAAATAAACATGTTAGATATGAATTGACTCCAGGCAGCTAAAGAGCTAGCAAAACTTAATACATGCTGAAATTCTTAGCTCTTTGTGTGTAATATTGAAGGAGAAACTGTCTTTCAAAAACTGCAAAGTTTCTGGGTGGCAAAAGCGCTAATGAGCTCATACATTAGTTAAATTTTGAGTTTTTAAACGCATTTTGCACAGAAAGTATTCAATACATCACGCTCATATTCATCGTACGAGTTAATCGTACTGTGACCTTTCAATATTCAGAGCTGATTTAATTGGTAGCTCCTTCAGAAACTGAACTGCTTATGCTAATGAGGCAAATATTGTAAACAAGGATTCCTCTATAAATAAAGTTTTCAGTTTCAGTTTTCAGTGGGGAGAGCGCTCGCCTTCCACCAATGTGGCCTGGGTTCTAATCCCAGACCCGACGTCACAATAGGACCTTTGCAGGATCCAGTCACATGGTACGGAATAAATTACACTGGGACGCAAATGATGCAGTGGGATTTCCAAAACAAAGGAACTCTTACTAGTCCAGCCTGACTTTCCTTTGTTTTGGAAGTCCCACTGCGTCATTTGCATCCCAGTGTAATTTATTCCATACCATGTGACTGGATCCTGCAAAGGGCCTATTGGGTCGGGTTTGTTGGTTCTCTGCTCTTCTCCAAGAGGTTTTTCTCTAGGTACTCCGGTTTTCCCATCTCCCCAAACACACAACATCTAATTCCAAAAAACTATTCTTCTTTACTTTGATTTAAAGCCTTTCAGATAAGCAGCAATTATTTTCTACTTCATAGGCACTGAGAATGCATGTGGCTCTGACATGTGCGAATATTGCACTTCCTGGAGACTGGCTTTACAAGGGTGGGGGAGGTTTAGACAGATTAATAGAACACTTTATTTATCCACAGTACCTTAGCAAGAATGGAAAGCGCAGAGAAGATGAGCACCACCCAGCTGAGGTAGAACAGAAAGAGAGAGAAGAGAAAAAATCAGCTACATCTCTTCTCTTAGTTTCTAGCTCTCCTCTGGGAAAATACGACCAACTGTACCAGTAGGGCAGCAAGAACTCTAATGTGAGTCACAGAAGACTCTGAATGCTGGTCAAGCCCAGACAGAGTATCTCTGCAGGTGCAGACCACTGACTTAAATGACAGACAGTCACCTAATACTTCAGTTAATCCTTAAGGAATAGATTTAATCGTTGAGTGCTCTATTCACCGGCATGGGGTGTTTAAAGGGTATTACTTAACAGTGTTTAATGTCCAGCTATCATAGAATGTTATTTTCAACAAAGGAAAAACACTAACCTCTCTGGGAACAGCCGAGGTATGTTTCCAGCACAGATGAGGAACTCTTGCTTGTGCCATCTAATCTGACACCTGAAAAGGTGGTAAATTTTTAACTTCATTATCATACAAACTGCCCTAGAATAAAATAATGCAAAATCAAATGCAATGGAAAATATGAAAATGTTTCAAATTTCAACCAATCAAAACCACTGGCCAGTTTACAGACAGTAATGTATGGTTTCAGAAAATATCCATACTCCCCCCACAGAAAGGATTGGAATTTCCTAGGGATGGAGGATTCTTTAAAACCAAGAAAACATTTAAAGAAATGCACCAAGCTTAAAGGTGCCTTAATTACTACAGTTTTGATGGATTATAACAGTCCAACTTCTAATTCTTTTGAAAAAAGTTCCAAGATGTTTTTCCTGTCTCTATTTACTGTTAGCTGAAGTCTTTGACCATTCTATGTGAAGCTTCTCAAATTCATTAAAAATTCATTACCTTAACAAAGAAAATTACAAGTGTGAAGGAGGTTTGGACACTCAGTCTTAATTAGCATAGATTTCGATGATTTTATTTGTTCATTTACTCTTTAGTTTTTGTTTTCATTGAGAAGATATATCAAACACTCAGAAAGTGTTTCATCGGCTATCCAAACACCTCGAATTTTGTTAAAGATACTCCGCTGCGCATCATACTTTCAACTCTCTTCTCGGTGTTTGGATATCCTGATGAAACACAGTTTCTTGTGTTTGATATATGACTTGAACAATTAAACATCAACAATGGCCGAAATGAATGACCAAGTACAGTGTACCTAGGTGAGACTGGGCACTAACTAGGTTAAATCATGTTTTTCTCAAAAAAAACCTGACTTAAGACCCACCTTAAAATTTCAGGGCTAAGAAATTGTCTCTGATCGATATAACATCCATGCAAAGTGACATAAAAAACCTGTAAGACAAGAGTTTTGCAAACTAAGAAAATGTAAAATCACAAATAGCTCAAACTTGGTCATACAGATTTTTTTTTTAAATTTTTGGCTTTAACTGTGATTCACCCCTACAAATCAACTGTGAAAATTTCATCACGGGTTGTACAGTAGGTTTTCAAGCAATCCTGGCTTTTACAAACTTTGGATGGGAATTGAATAGTTGATGCCCTTTATTTAAATGCACGCTCATGTGACACCATGTATGGTGTGCAAGAAAGCCAGAGTAAATTGGAGCTCTTTCACCAGTTGTTTGTTGACCTTTTTATTATTCATGATTTTTTAGCCCTTGCATTGTAGGCTTAAACATGCTTGAATGGAGTTTGAAACTATTGCTACATATACCGTTGTTTGCCCCCACTGACTCACCTGTAAACCCCTGTAGACCATGCTGAATTACATTTCAAAATCAGTGTTCTAAACACTTTTTCTCTGAAACGAAGTCAGTGACCTCCAATTTTCTTCTTATTATTATTATTTCTGACACAAGCAACTCATTATCTGACTCCAGTGAAAATTTCAAGTAGATGAAACCTATTTTCATGCTAACGTCCTTAAGGGAAAGGAGCGGGAGGGTTTGCAGTAAATATATTTTTTAAATAATTATTTTAAGTGGTGTTATGACCATAAAACAAGGAAAGGCATTAAAATAATGAGAACATTATTACACACCAGTGCTCGTGCTATAAGCAAACTTTAACAGGGAAAAGAAATACCCGTCAGGGCATGGAAACAAAAGTACAAAGCATAGTGACTTATGACTTGATGCACAAGCATACAGCATAAGATTCACTTAGTCATCCGACCCGATTCCAACGCCGTCTACGTCTGAATGTTATGAGATTTCGATAAGCTTTATAAAGGTCGGCACACACGAGGTATATTGTACTAGTGGAAATGCTTACTCTTTAGCACTTCCATTTTTATGTTTAAACTATCCCAATTAACTGGATAAAACGGTCGACGTTTCTTCTTGCAGTATTAAACAGATGTAAACACATGAAGACGATGGATTCCAGCTGATAAACTTACCCGCATGATTCAGTACAGGCTGCCCACAAAGTCTCACTTATGTTATTCCACAAATTTCATGAACAGTTTTGCCTCGCGGATGAAAAACACTCAATTTGGAATAAAATTCCTTTAATAACGAACAACTAAAACCTTCCATCATTTTGCAGCTCAAGGAAATCAAGCGGTAGACTGGAGACTGTTCGAAATGCTCGTGCTTTGCTTGCCACGAGTGTCACGCGGCAAGGTTAATTTGTTATTTAAATAATGTAAAATACCCCAACAGTGATGTGCCGGGGGTGTAGCTCAGTGGTAGAGCGCTCGCTTTGCATGGTTGTCAAGGCCTAGAATTTGCGAGAGGTCCGGGGTTCGAAACCCCGCACCTCCACTTTATTTCCTATTTTTTTTTTTCTTTTTTTTCTTTTTTTCTCTTTTGTTTTTGTTTTCACTGACAAAGTCGTGAATTTTCTTGTGGTTAGTTTCTTGATTTAGAAAAAAAAATTACAAAATCGTCAAATTACCAAAATCCGGAGGTCGAATCCACACGCACGCGCACACGCAGGTTTTTGTATTCTTTTTTCTGTTTATTTGTATAGGTAATCATACGGTTTCGAGTTCAATTTGAAATTAATTTGCTCGAGTGAGTTTTTCAAGAAGCTGAAATTGCACGAGCCGCTTCGGCGAGTGCAATTTCGCTTTTTGAAAAACTCAAAAGTGCAAATTAATTCCAAATTGAACGAGAAAAACCGTATGATTACTTATTAATAATATAAACATGAAAATTTTGCGTAAAGGTTGTTTTGAACTTTACGGACTCTGAACTCTCTTCTCAGTTTTGTGCGCGCGCTTAACCTCCGGTGATTTAATTATCACGCAACCAGGAAAAAATTGCGCCATAATTGCGTCATCCAGGGCGCGCGCTTGATTTGAAAAGAAAAGATTTTATTGGCTATCTGTGAACTGCTTTGTTCATTGACCAATCAGAATGCTAGCTTTATTACCTTTTTTTGCATTCAATTACCTTTTTTCTGCACTGTGTTAAGGAAAAACTGCACTGTTCTCAGCCAATCAGAATCGAGTAATTTTTTCATGTATATTATTAATATATATATATATATATGTCTGGATTTATGAAAACGATGCTAAAAAAATTAAAATGGCGCGCAAGGCTCCAAAGTCGACGATATAAAAATTAAAAGGGAAGTTAGTCTCTTTTCTCCTTCTCCACTCGTTTATCTTGCTTTTCTTGCCGTCCTTTCCCTTTTTTTCCCCTTTACGTAGCTCTTAGGTGGCCTAAAATAGCAGTCAAAACAAGGTAAAATCGAGTTCTTTAGAACTGTTTTCATAAATCCAGACATACGCTCTGGTTCTACCATTGAGCACTTTATCAGCAGGCGGGCAAACCAAATGCCGACTTATCAATCCTTCCAAGTCTGAAATTGGTGTAGTTAGCAAGCAAATCCTCGATGAAATTAACTCCGCCATCATCAGCGGCACGCAAATCAACCAGTGGAAGAACACGGCCAGTGTCTTAAAATGGTTTAACAGTTTAGAGAATAAAGAGAAGCTCTCGTTCATATGTTTCGACGTATGTGAATTTTACCCTTCCATCAATGAGAAGCTGCTCTCAAAGGCCCTTGACTTTGCTAACAAGTACCGACCCATCAGTAGCAATGAGCGTGACATCATCTTACACGCAAAACGTTCGCTATTGTTCAGCAATGGTTCTGTATGGGAGAAAAAATCTTCAAACGATCTTTTCGATGTCACCATGGGTTCTTTTGATGGTGCTGAAACGTGTGAGTTGGTCGGCTGCTACCTGTTATCCCTTCTCACCGACAAGTATGGCCAAAACATCGGTCTCTATCGCGACGATGGTCTAGCAGCTTTTAACAAAACACCGCAAGAAATTGAAAAGATCAAAAAAGAGCTGTGCAAGATTTTCCGTGAAAATGGCTTAAAGATAACGATAGAAGCAAACAAAGCCATTGTCAATTTTCTAGACGTCACGCTTGACCTGCAGACCGGCAAACACTATCCATACACAAAGGAAGGTAACGTCCCATTGTACGTGCACAAGAAATCCAACCATCCGCCATCTATCCTGAAAAACATCCCAGATGCCATCAATAAACGACTTTCAGAAATTTCATCGGACCGAGAATGCTTTGACAACGCCAAAACCGTGTATCAAGAAGCCCTCAATAAAAGCGGTTACAATTACAACCTGTCTTACAATGAGTCACGCAACGAGAAACAGCAGTCACGGAAGAACCGGCCAAGAAACATTCTTTGGTACAATCCACCTTTCAGCAAAAATGTCAAAACGAATGTAGGAAAGTGTTTCCTTTCTCTCATTGATCAACACTTCCCTAAATCTCACCCGCTTCATAAAATTTTCAATAGGAACACGCTTAAATTAAGCTATAGTTGTATGACAAATGTCAAAACCATTATATCCAACCACAACAAAGCTCAAATTAACATATCTGACCCTACCAATGATACCACCGATGATAGCAATTGTAACTGCCGGAACTCAAGCACGTGCCCCATGGACGGTAAATGCAACGATCAAAACATGACCTACCAAGCCGAAGTCACGACACCAACCTCAAGAGAGACATACATTGGTCTTTGCGATACAACATTTAAGTTAAGATACAGAAACCATGTGTGCTACGGTATAAGCATGCAACTGAATTAAGTAAATATATTTGGAGTCTAAAGGATAAGGGTATTTCGTACAACATCAAATGGCGAAAGGTAAAACAGGCCCGATCATATTCTAGTGTAAGCAAGAGGTGTAATTTGTGTTTATGGGAAAAGTATTTTATTATCTGTAAACCCGAAATGTCAACACTGAACAACAGAAGTGAACTGATATCTAATTGTAGACACTCTAAGAAATTCCTGTTGAAGAATGTATTCGCTTAGCAACCAATCATATTTCTACATGTCACGCCACTGGGCATTGTTCTGTATTTTCAAATTTCGTATATCTTCATATGTATCCGTTATTTTTGGCAGTTGCCTGATGATTGCTCCACAAGGAGCATGAAACTCTGAGTAGCAATAAATGTCTTCGACCAAATAATCCAACTCTGCAAATCTACACATCGCTCT
>CM042750.1:315454-322954 GCA_022496165.2 Catalaphyllia jardinei
ATTACAAAGGAAGCTTTACAATCCTTCGGACAGACAATCTAATTGAAGTGTGTAAGTGCTTGGATGTGTTGTGATTATTACTCACTTTCTTCTGGGGGACTGCTAAAAGATAAGGTTTAAAAGCGATTTATCAAAACTGCTTGGGTGGTCTTTCGGTAGGAGGTCAGTTTTCTGATATAACGTTTCTACATTAAAACGAAAAAAAGATTTAAGATTACTCACCACTTTCGTCTGTCTTGAGACCCAAGGCATCTACATTGGAGCCTTTGACTCGTACAAATTTATTTGTATTCGTAGAAAATAACCGAACAGACCTTTCGATAGATACAGATTTCTGAAACAGACAGCGAGAAACATTCATAGATATTAGGCTTAACAACCTCGATTATTACATAATGACTGTTTATTCGCTATTGTCGCATAAGAATAGTCTAGACAATGAAACTAACGACTTAGAATTAACCTCCACGCAGTTAAAGAGTGAATGGGATTCCATTTATCTCACGGGAAATAAGCTATTTAGACTACATTTGCGCGTGTTTATAATATTGGCTATTTGGATTTAAAAACAACTATGTTTTGCTAAGGACTTAGAGACACCAGTTCACATTACTGCGTGACGAGTACAGACCAACACCTTTAACCTGACGTAATCCTTGGACTAAATTAGCAAGTCTGAAAAAGTCCCGCTTTTATACTTGTGTACTAACTTACCAGTACAGTTGAATCTAAAGGAAATGCAACAGTCCTGTGAAAAGAACAGAAAAACTGTTATCTACTAGTTTTAAAACTCTTCTTGAATTATAGAACCCTTTCAAGTACAAGCATTTACATCCAAGATATTCTGATCGTAAAAAGCGATGTTTCGTGCCGCCATGACTAGCCACGTGGAAATGGAATCAAAACAAGGACTCGAAATATCCTCACCGTATTATCCTTGTGAAAATTAGCACGGCTAGTGCCGACCACAATGTAACTGTTATACTGTACTTCATGTTTCTTTGTCTTGTTAAATGGATGTACGTTGTTCAAAAAAATATACAATTACGAGGCAGTTGTTGTTAGTGATGTCGCTTACAAGAGACTATGATCTGCTCTGTTGCCCTCGGTTGAATGATCAACCAATGTCCTAAAATCGTAATTATAAGCGAACATTGAAACCGCAGACTCTAAGACCGGATCTGCTCCTCCTAGTCCGCTAGTAGCAATTTTCCTATGCCGTACAAGTCGGAAAAACTCCCGTGTCACGTTAACGCATTACATGTCCTGTCAGCGATGTCCAGGCTTGCCTAGCCTATCTAAATCGGAAATGACTCTTCGCACGCGAACGGCTGATGTTGACGTTTCTAAGTCATCGACGAATCGAATCCCTAAGTGTCAGATTCTGCATTCTCAGCATAGTTTGATAATTTTATAGCTTTGTTTGTTATGACGACCTGACGACTCGTATTGCTTTACTAGTTTTTCAATTCTGAAGGTTTCCGCCATTCTTTCGAGTATCAGCGCAGCGGGGATAGAAATGATGTCATGCATACATTTACGTCTTGATGAAGGAACTTCATGTAACATTGCGGAGTAAGCGAATTTTAAGTGGGTGCGAGGAAGTGACGGGCTTCTGCCCTCTATAAGTCCCGGGCGACGCTCCGTAACTTCCGGGCAGTTTGAACGAAAAGTTGACGAAACCAAAAATTGTGAGACTTTGAGTGCGGGATGGAACAAGAGGAACCTCAAACTCTTTAAAATATTGATTAAGATTTTCTGTTTTGTGGTTCGCGTCATACTGATGACACAGTTGTCTGATAACTCCGAAACAGGATAAACTTGAGGGTTGTCACGCTAAGTGGAAGTCAATGAAAAGGAAGTCATTGAAAAGGAATCTTTGAGCTTTATGAGACTTCCAAAATTCTATGAAACAACCACAATTCCAGCATGAAAAAGAAAACGTCAAACATTAATTCGTTCCTAAATAACCAGGCCATGTAAACAAATTTTGTCCTTACAAGCTAGCCTTAATATTTATATTGAGAAATTATCTGACAAATTTCACAACTTACTGCAGAACTGCAAGAAACCCTTTCAATCGAATTCATGTTCTGCATGATAAAGAATGTCGCTGCATAAGTTTAGTTTGAAACAACCTTTCATTGTGGTTATTAAAAATTCTTGTATTCCAACCACAAAACTGTGGAATTTCACAGTCCAAAATAACAAGTCTCCCTCGCATCACCACAAAAACGGGAAAATCCTGTATTTCATTTATTTACATGGACTCTGTTTGCGTCATTCTCAGAATCCTGTCGCTTTGCAGAAAGTTACAAATATAGTCAACGGAAACATATGATCGTTAAAAGCATCGGTATATGTAAAATGTTATTGTATTCAAATAAAAACCTTGGTGGAGGAGTGAGAAGTTTTTTCACCCGATCAAATTATTTACTCTTGCTCAGTGAGAAGTCACGCAAATAAACAAGAGACTATCAAAGTTATCGCCCGTTTATTAATATCAGTTCAACTGAGTCGAGTGAAGTAAATCAGCATTTTCTGGAACTTTTATACAGAGTCACCTTAAGCGAATTGTCAAGAGGATTACGTGAGATAAGTTTTTGAGATAAAAAGGAAATCGAACCATACACTGATTTACCCTCACTCCGAAACCCGATATCTGACGGATAATCCAACACAATGCAGATTTTAAATCGGCCTGGAACTGTACTTAAATAAAGTCGAACCAAGATGGGATTAAAAGTATGCCATTACTTTAATTTACAGATCGAGCAAGTCCGGGCCATTAGTGCCATTGCCTTTGGCTTTCGCTGTATTTTAAACTTTGACGCAAACATAGGAAGTAACTTGGGCTGTAGCACCTTAAACCGATAAACAAACTTCATCAAAGATAATTCATTCGCTTACATTTATGTTATTTCTCCTCTGACTAAAATAACGGCTCAAGTATTTCATGCAATGTTTAATTTTGGAACAATATTACTCACAATTGTTGATTGGTGTGGTTTAATTTGGGGAAGTCCTTTCGCTGATATTTTCGTCATTTCAAAGCTACATAATCTCATGTACTAATATTCTCTTTCAGATACACTGCTATAAGTTGCTTTTTAGTAATGATGTGAATACGTCCGCTTCAGTTTTCTTTCCAATCTTTTCACGAAAAGGCTGTATTTAGGTATTGGCATTTGATCAAAAATATAGTGAAATGAATTTTACCATTTTAGAGAAAAAAACTGAAACTGAAACCTGACTGAGCACCGCACGAGTTTCTTGTTAATATTACTCATGCACCTCGTGTGCATAGCTGTCTAAAAATCTCTGAGTCGATTTCGTTGACATGCATCTTGTTTAGTCGTACTCAGAAAAATCAAACTGGTCAGTCAGTTTTTGAAGAAGTTTTCTTGATGAGAATCTTGTTACTGATCTTTGTTGTGACCAAGAGCTGACGCTCGAATCGTCATGTCAGTCAAACTCACCGCGGCTGTTAATTTACCTCAGTGTCATCTGATAAGTGTTTCACTTGTTCGTCTACATAACCAAACAATTTCCTTAGAAGCTAATAAGGACTCATTTGAAAGCTTTCAGAGGAACATTTTCCATGGACTGCTAAAAAATACATCGGAGAAGACAATATGTTTAGTGTATATTCCAGTTTTTAACTTGTTGCTTATAATTACATTTATTTTTTGTTCACAGGGCGTCACAGAATACCACTTTTCAGTGAAGTAAGGTCCAAGTATGGAGATCGTTAATATAATTGCAATAGTTCAAAACTGACAAAGGCCAGCCTGTTTTCGTTACTGGTAAAAGAATTTTTCCGTGTTTACTTGGCTTCCGACATTGATACAGATGTTACATTTAAATCTGCTACTATTTACTGTCTACGACATGCTTAAAGTGATGATGAAATATGCGACTTGTACAAAATACTGCAATACCTTAAAATAGCTTTTAAAAAGCAAGCTTTGCAGTTATTCCTGTCACGCATTTTTCAGAGATATATCAAATGACAGGTACGGAACTCTGACCACTTAAAGACAAAATGTGTCAGCGAAATATTTAGCTGACGACAACAATAATATATTCTCCTTTCTGCTGTGTGCTGAGTAGAGTTCAATATCTTTAGTTTGAACTGAATCACTGGTCCTGAACTTTATAATTCGGCAAATTACAAGATAAAATAAAGCTGAATACTCAGAAGCAATGCCAAAATTAGCTGATTTTTTAGAACAGCAAAATGGTTACATCTAGGATTATTTTTATTTTATTTTTTCCACCATTACGATAATCACTTTTCCGCGCGCAAAAATGTTATAAAACGCAGGATGGAAACTAAAGCTCAAGTTCAGCGTTTGTTACAATTTTCAGTCATTTTGATATGCATCTTGACCGATCCGAGATATTTTATTTTATCCTTTGTTTCGCTAAAAGCAGCTAAAAGATGTCGCGCTAGTGTGAAGTCACTGATGTCTTGTCACCTGTTGTAGCACAAAGAGCCAATCAAAATAGTTTGAAAGTAAACGAAAATGAAAGCAACTTCATCTAGTTTAAAACTGAAAAAATGTACTATACTGATAACTATACTATACTGTACTATACTATAAATAAATGTGCTCTATTTTTTACAGGCTTTTTCTTTCCATTTTAAGATAAAAATTATCTTAAAATGTGTTTCAAAGAGACTTCTTATTAGGATTTTTCTTTCCAGTTGCTTAAATTGGAAAATTTACTGCGATGATCATTCTTCACTTGTATAACTGCATGATCAATATGAGCCTTCTGAACTCTCGCAATCCTTCTATGAGGAGGTAGCCTTTCCTAGGGATTATGGCGCTGGATTCTGGAGGTCCCGAGTTCAAATCGTCCTCCCTGCCACTAGATAAATTTGTCTTTGGTGCCCAAATTCAACTCTTCTACGCTCGTACTTAAATAGACAACTGGTTAGCCTGCCGCCAGTTGGAATTTTTAACAAGTTTTTGTTTAATTTACAATATTTGTTGCTTAAGTCAATCAGTTTTTCCGGGCAGACTCAATGTATATGAGCAGAAGTCATAATGTAATTTAATCACCTACTTCAGGAGAGGCAATCGATGCATTTTATAAACTCAGTGTCTTCAAATGACCATTCGCTTGGGATTGTATTGATCACAGTTCCAAATTTAAGGCGTATATTGTCAACTTTCATGAGATTACACGAGTCAGTTATGTACGTCTGATCACTGGGTAAGTTCAAAGCATGTGGTTTCATGACGTACCCTGATACTGCTAGCAGAATTTCAAAAGCCCAGTTTTATCTGACGTCAATCTCTCTTGGCCGCAACAATCCCGGGCAGAATTAAACTCAAACAACAGGTGGTAAAGCCCCTGGGGGGAGGGGGGAAGGAGGGGTACTATACTCACTATAATGGCCTATACGGAGAGGCTCCGCCCGAAAGGGGTACCTTTTTCAGCCTTCAGGTATATAAATTTTATATAAAAGGGTAGGGATTTCACAAGTTGAGGTATATAAAAGGGTAGGGAAATCGGTCACTTGGGTATTTAAAATGGCTTTTAATTATAATATTTCGAGTAGACCCCCTACATGAAAATGAGAACAAGACTTCTTAAAGTACGTGTGTGAAAAGGGTAACTTTTTTTCAATAAAAAGTATATAAAAGGGGTAACTTTTCTGGCAGAATGGTATATAAAAGGGTAAGGGGTTGGACCTTAGGGCGGAGCCTCCCCGTATTAAACTTTGTTAAGTACCCCCTTCCCGGGGGGGTAAAGGTAGACCATAATGCAGCCTTTACTGGGCCGCATTAGCTCTGGCCGGTGGCTGACACTTGCAAAATTTCGAATTCTTCGGAAAAACGAGGGACTGAGCCATACCGCTCTGGAGTCTACACTACGTGACCCAGTGAGTCCGGCTAGCTGATGAGGTCGTGGCTCGCCCCCTGGCTGGCATCACTTTGAAGGACCGCTTCTCTCAAATAGATACTGATCTGAAAACTGCAAACCTGGCAAAATGTCAGCTGAAATGTTAAGAGGTGGAAAGCGCATAATAGGCTAGGGGGCGTTATAAAGCTTGTGCTGTTTCATCCTGACAGAATTAACGAAGTTGAAAAGCAAACTGTAATATTAAGGGAATTGAAGTTTGAGTACGAGATCGACTTTTCAATTCTAGTCTGTAGGCTTTTTTATACAGTATCACGTCAAAAGTTACTTCTGTCTTTCTTATTTTGCAGTCCAAGTTGAGTTAGGCTTGAGTTATTCTTTTTCCTCAACTCTGCCCGGTTTGTTTCTAGACTGATTCCGCTTGGTAGATAGAATATTATATGAATATTATGGGATTTATGCAACTGTGACGAACATTGCGGAGTCTAGCGGGTAGTGTTATTGACGATGACTTGTAGTTAGATGCTTTTCAGCCCACCAAACCACAAACAGTTAAACAATGCATGCTTTTCGATTGAGATTCCTAGACGCCAATCCCAGCCTGCGAACGCAGTCGGATCTCAGACCAGAACATTCAAGGTCTCACGAAATGTTTCTGCTCCGTCACGCAATTCCTTGTCAACCGGAAATGACAAAACTACGATACCAGGTATGCAAGTTAAAACGTGCGCACTTCCGGGTAAATAAAACTCCCATCCTGTCTCATTCTACTCCACTGTGTCACGTTGTTTTCCGTTGGACATGACCGCCCAATAAAACAATGTATGAAACGTGAAATCGTAGGGCGATGGGCGATAAGCGTTAATGTCAAGACTGTTTAGGCAGAACGTTAGACGTATAGCGCAGGAAACTGTTTTCAACTCTTTCAAAATATATTTTACGATAACTGCAGTGCGCTCATTGGCTAATTTTTATCGTCAATTAGCGGACAGACACATGAGTTCTAGTTCATAATTTATGTGTTGAGCCGGGCAACGAGCGACAGCGGACAATTTTACAATTTGTTAAAAATAAAAAAAATGGCGGCCAGTTTTTCATGCGTGTGTCCTGTGAATTTCGTCAAAATATTGTCAAAATAGTCTGCGGATCCACTAGGCTCCTTGGTTTACGAGGAAATTCATGATCAGTAACAGGACAGACGCATGAAAAACTGGCGTCAATTTGTTAAATAGAGAGAGATTGTACAAGGAACTTTGCCCTCTGTTGTTGATATAACGCCATACTTTACTTTGTGGTGAGACCACAACTTTTCTTTTGTCCTCGCCGGTTTTGTGCTAATCGCTTCGATCTCTTAACCCCGGACATTGCATGAACTACATGAGGTGTTCTAAATTGATCACTCACTTATTTTAGTGACGGCAAAAAAGATCCGCTTACTTGTAAAATGATATTAAAAACACAAAATAATTGACAATATCCTGATATAGAAATGAAATATAAAAATATGTCTGTTTTTTTTTTTAGCTTTTGAGCCTTAAATGGTAAGTTGACTTTGCATCAATAATGCAAGCGATATTTTAAACTATCATTTCTAAAAGAATCTACCGGACGACTGAGCTAAGT
>CM042750.1:327954-342489 GCA_022496165.2 Catalaphyllia jardinei
TTCAGCAAAACAGGCCTATCCCTTTTTCTATGTTAGATCGTGCATATAGCATATTTTGGCCAGTTCTAGTTCTTGGATATACCTAGCTAGATCTAGAAAAATAATCCTACACACCACGACAAAACTCCACACGAAATCATTTCTGTGTAAAAATATTTACTATAGCTTGGTAGCATAACAGGAGGATCATAATCTAAGATCATAATTGTCTATACCTCCATATTGTTGGATCAGTTTTTTAAGTAATAATCTGCGATCACCTGAATTGAAACAAATACTGAGCGCAATGATATGGAAACAATAAATAATCATTGTCCAGCTAGTGGGGTGAATTGAGCCTCTATTGCCCAGCTAGTGGGGTGAATTATTTCCTCGACTGTGTGTTTGGGTGCAAGGTGTGAGCCAGTATAACTTTAAGCAAAGTACTTTTACTATATGAATCTTAAACTGTGTATACATCCAAGAAAAAATAACATTGAATGAGTTAATTTAGCAAGCGGCAAAGGTTCCATAACTTCCTTGAAAAAAAACATTCAGATAATAATTAGATCACGTTATCAGTTTGTGGATAATGAATATTATATTAATAATATTATGCAAACGAATTCGATAAGTAACAGTAATTAGATTTGTATACACTCATCTACATTACAATACAATCTAGCATGTATGCGAGGCAATTTCGGGCTATTCTGTAGTTTCAGCCTGAAATTGCCTCGCATCCACGTTGGATTGCATTGTAATGCAAATGAGAAAAACCAACCGTGAAAAGGGCCATGCGTACTTACTCTACTAAGTCTGGGAAACCGAGACATGTAAACGACATTTTACCGGCTAAGACATTTTTTTCGGAGCCGCTCTTCCTATCAGTCCGGGAAAATAATATTTTGCTTTCGGGAGGGATAATACTCCAGAGAATTTGAAGGAATCCTGTTATTCTAGGAAAGGGAAATCAAAGTGTTACTAGGGAGGGGCAAAATAACTCAGAAGATAAGCTAGAAACGGGAAGCCAAGTGTTTTTCAAAATTCTGCACCAGGACGGATTTCCCAGAGTCTGCTTCAGAAGGGCGTGGCTCATGGGGAACTGCTAACTACAATATGAGCATGCGTTGAAGGCCTTTGACTTTATTGACCTGAATAGCAGTATCAGAACCCCAAGACTGCAGAAGACCTGCTAGTGAGGATAAGCTTTTTTTCGGTGCTTATAAAATGACATTCTCTCGCTGCACTGAGCCAAGCAAGTCCGATTAAGAGGCGTGGTTTTATTAGCTGGCCGCAGTTCTGGTCTGACGGGAAACTCCAGTAATTTTTGTCTAAATCAGTGCTACAGGCAGGCGTTAGCATTATTTTAACATATATTAACATCATCGACTCATAAAAGGGGACAACATGTTATCGTTCTGGAATGAGGTAAGGTAAAAATGAGGATATAACGAAGTTACGAGGTTGCAGCTGGTTAGGAAAATTGAAATGCTTGTAATCTCCTAGCTAGGTTTTGGCTACGATAATGTAAAATAGATAGCGTTAGAAAGTAAGTAATGTTCACCTCCACACAAATAAAGAAAAAATTGGGTACTTAAGGCTACCGCACACTAGCCGATTATTTTTTTGTCGGCCGACAAAAAATTTCCACTTGTGTGCGGTGGCCTTTACAATACTTTTAATACAAAATTAGTTTCTAATTGGGTTCCAGTCTGCCAAGGTTCTTGCAGCCAATATGGCCGCCCGCTTGGCATTGGTATTGCAAATAAACCCAAAGTTTCGTACCGTCTCCAAATATTTTCCAGGTTTGTATTTGAGACAAGGTAAACGCATAACCCAATGCTTAGTCTGTTTTGTTATGACAATATGAGTTTGATTAGATTTAGCGTTCTGAGCTGATCTGCAGCTTGGTACAAGATCTTCTTCGATGAGGCATCGTTGTAAGAAGCTCTTCTTGTTTTTTTGTAGTTCGTGGGTTAAGATGGCGTCAGTTCACGACCTCGACAACACATCCCGGGAATATTACGTTAAAAGAACACCTCATTAGCAGGATCAAGGTAGAAAAATAAATTACATGTATTTTGACCAATATGTATCAAAACATAATAATGAATATAATTAACAATTATTCCATGAGCACGCGTTGGATATGAGATGTTAGTATAATTACTCAGGTGATTATAGAAATCCTCGCGCTCTCATTGGCCGAGAATGGCGTCATATTCCGCTATAATCACCTCCGCAGAGGTGATTACTATAGCAGGAGGACAAATTTTCAAAATAGCCGCCTTGCGCCTTGTCAATGTGTCTGAAGAGGAAATTAATTTAATGAAAGAAAATGCCACTCCGAGGAATACAAAACATGCCACAAAGTTCGGAATGACACTCTTCAAAGGTAAAATGTGAAAATTGTGCTAAACGTAACTAAGAAACCATTTAAATTCCCGTGAAAATTTTGCTTATGTCGACATGCATGAATAAAACAATGGTTTCACAACAAATCTTGACTGCTGTGATGACCTGCAAAGTTGTCGATAAGAATACAGTCCACGCTAAACCGAATTTGATTTGTTTTTTACCACAACATTAAAGATAACTAAAGAAATCTTTGTTAAGATTTGTTGACAATTGAAAACACCGACTCCGACTTGAAAGTGCACGCGCTGTATTATGCAAATGAGTTGCTTGTACGCGTCAGATTTTCCTTTCAAAAACTTTTGCAAACTCGCTCAACATGCCAAAGCAATAAGAAAGCATTGTTTGGGAAAAGAGTAATGAAGCGTAGCCATTGTGGATAAGAGTAAACCACATTTTGATTTGTTTTTACCAAATGCCAAATTCTCTCAAATTACTTGACCATTACATCCTTAGCAACGCATCCCCCCAAAAAACGTCAGTAGGACCTTACGCATAATTCATCATAACCAGCTGCTGTTGATCGAATTTGGAAAGAAGTTTGTCATATTGTACCGATGACATCAAAATTAGTTTTGTCATATCGAACCAATGATGTCAAAATGACATCAAAAGTGCAGCACGCTGCAGGTTATTGAACCATTGACCAAGAAAACCTGTGAGGAGTTTTTTTTTGGTGAGCAGAAAAACAAAGAGCAAAATGGCGAAATGGGAGAGTTGAAAAGACTGGCCCCCGCTCCATGGACTACCCACTGGCCCCCGCTACGCAGACTACCCCACGGACTACCCCCACAGACTACCCCCACAGACTACCCCAAATCAGTTTTTTTTCATTTTCACCCCATTCTTCATCAGCCACATGCCAAAACCCTGTTTTCTGAATGGACTGTTGAGTACTTTCTTTTTAATCTGCTTCAAGTGTTTGCCATTGACATTGACATTTGCTGAAAAGTAGTTGTTTTGAACCTTCCTTACATCTTGAGAAATCAAGATCATTGAAGATGACACCCCTACATTACAAACAGGTGAACTGAATTTTTATGTTTTTAGCAAATGTAAATGTCGATATTAAAGACATTGATATTCAACAGTCCTTTACCCATAGAAATAGCATTTTGGCATATGGCCGATGAAGAATGGGGTGAAAATGAAAAAAAGAATGGATCGAGGAAGTCGGCGAAAAGAAAATGGCGGCTGTTTTTCATACAGTCATGATCGTGTGGGTGGAACTGGTAGGCTTGTGTCTCTTTCCCCTGTTTAAAGTAAATTTGGTTGTTTATTTAGGCTGGTCCATGGGGGTAGTCCAAGGAGTAGTCTGTAGGGTAGTCCTTGGAGTGGGGGTCAGTGGGCAGTCCGCAGAGCGGGGGTCACTCTTTTCAACTCTCCCATGGCGAAACTCCTTTAAGAACATGGAAGTATTTTGAATGAATAATAAAGCAATTACTGGATTTGGCTTTCTTAGGATATGAAGAATTCTGCAGATCTAGGCCAAAGGCTGAAGTGAATAACACCCTAATTTAATTTGGTGGATAATAGTCTAATTTAATTTGGTACTACCAGGCATCTGGACCACTGACAGTTGCAGCCTTTATGCAGGAAGTCTTAACAAATCCACTGTCTGTAAGTTTTTATAATAATATTACTGGAATATAACATCTCAACACCAAATAATTACCCTTAAAAAGTGCTAAATAAACTCAATATTCTTCTGCAATTAGAGTCAAATAGAAACACTGTGCATTTATTCAGTAGACGTAAATATGTATTAAATCCTAAATACTGAAATTGTTACATTTTTTTGCACAAAACTTAAATCAATACTCCTTCAGACCCCCTCTACGGACCTCCCCCAAAACAGAATAAAAATAAAAAATAAAGATTTAATTTATGGGTTGTCTGATTATTTGTGTCGTTGTTGTTTTACACTGCACTGGTAACAGACTTGGGTTTTTAAACCTGAAAATAATGTCTAAAAGCTGTTTTTGGCATAAGGAGATGTTGATGGCAAAAAGAGGGAAAGTTCTTGCCTTCTATTCGTGGCTCAATCTAGCTATGAAAGATGTGTTCTCAGGTTGTTTAAGCTTGCTTGTATCTGTAAATCTGCTAAGCAAGTGTGGAGTCTGGCATGAGTACCCAAACCCAAACCCACGGCAGAATAAAGTTGTAGAGGGTAAGAAGCACAAATTCTGAGGCTTCCTAGAGGCTTATTGGTCCTTCATATAGCAACAGGAAAGGAAACGGCAACAGTGTTATGGTACAACTTGCCCCGAGCCTGAATCCAAGTCTGTTACATTTGCACGATGTAATGTTCAAAATTTTGCTTACACTCAGGTATAGTGTATTAGACAACAACCCATCAGTGAAGTCTTCATTAATATTTTAAATTGTCACTCTATTTTGGGGGTGGTCAGTAGAGGGGGTCTTTAAGATTAGTCCACAGACTAGTCCATATGGTTTCGAGTTCCATTTTGAAATTAATTTGCATGAGTGAGTTTTTTTAAAAACTGAGATTGCACGAGACACTTCGGCGAGTGCAATTTCAGCTTTTTGAAACAATCACACGTGCAAATTAATTCCAAATTGAATGAGTGAAACTGTATGATTACTTATTAATAATACAAACATGACAAATTTGCGTGGCGGAAGTGCCGGAAGATCTTTCTTTTTTGTTTTTCTGCACTTTGTCATCATTTTACAAGATATCATTTGCTTAAAAAATTTCCCATTTTCTTTCAACCAATGATAACCCAGGATTATGATGTGTAATTTGAACTCGTGATATCCTTTTTGCTCTGGTGTTGCACTTAAATTACTGCACTGCTCTCAGCCAATCAGAATTGAGTAATTTTTCATGTATATTGTTATCCCCGTAATTGCGATCATGATAAATACTGGAATACCTTTTTTTTCTTAGTAATTTTAAAAATTATTCCTATGTCAGGGATATTACATGACTAATGATGTGTTTGGTCAAGCTGGAGATTTCATCACTTCACCTGAAATCAGTCAAGTCTTTGGAGAGGTATTATGCTTTCTCAGAAAATTTACATTCCTTTCCTTGCCCCTTTCGTGCAAACACTCGTACAGAAGGTTTTTTGTTTCAAACCTTACCTGTATGAAAATTCTAGTGTAGCTTTAGACTTTGGTTACAAATTACTTCTTTTGAGATTGTCGTTCCCTCTTTGGAATACTGGTAGTTTGCCAACTGAGTTGTGGCAGGCTGACTCCCTTAGAGCGTTCTGGGCTGGCTGTGAGCGGTGAGTGTTTCTTTTCATCAACTCAAGTTAAATTTGCAATTTTTGCACATGGCACTCATGTAAAGCAGGTTTTATTTTGTCATTAATATTATATTTGAAAATCCATAGAGGGTCACTGGAAATTCTTAGGACAGGACAGGACAAGACAGGACCAGGACCTGTCCTTGTCCTGCCATGTGCACATTACAACTTAATATGGTAACATGGAAATCAGATATGCGATCAGATGATAAGAATGATCCAAAATATCACTTTTAATGACATGGGTGTGTTTTTTCTTCCTCCACTTGCCTCTTCCAGTACTTTACAAAAATACATTATTTGCATTTTCTCCTTTTGCTGTTTGTTTCTTCCTAAGTTTTTATCTTTTAAATTTTGTTTGAAGCTTGTAGGTGTCTGGTTTGTAAACCAATGGATATCATCAGGAAAAAACAATGTACAGCTTGTTGAGCTAGGACCTGGGAGAGGAACGTTAGCTTCCGATTTATTGAGAGTGAGTCTTCAATTCACTTCTGCTAATGAATTCCAAAAACAATAATAATAGGCCATTTCCAACTTCTCTTGTGCCTCTGTTTCAAAGAGTTTGATTTGCATGAAAATGAAACTGCATGCCGAACTCATTTTCATATAATAGGTTTCACATTTAGATTCGTTTGAAACAGAGGCACGAGATGTTGGAAAATTATGGCCTATTGAGGAAGCTCGAAAGGGTTTTTCGTTGCTGCAGTGTTTGTGAAACGATGATAGATTATAAAGAAGGATATTTAATGGTGTGGGCAAACTATATGTTTCCTTGCAACTCTATTACTGGGCTATACTTTGAGGGTACTTGTGACGTCCACAAAAACGTCCACTAAATTTCAGTTTTTGTAAATTATCTGAAAAACTAATTCAGTGACCCACCATTTTTATTTCTTTGTTGGAAAGTTCCCTAAATTCTTAATATATTTAAAGAAAATGCGATTTATGGCTTACAGAAAATTCTACTAGACAATTTTCCCCAAAACCTTCATTTATATTTGAAGTGTCATCGTGAATGGTGCATGCATGCAAAAAATCAAGATAGGTCACCAAGCAAACTTTCGAGCTGGGAACAAATGTTTTCCGCAGATTTTATTTCCGGTTCGCGTAATTTTACACAAAATTTAACTTTCGGTGTGCTTGTTTTGATTCATTCAGCTGACGCATGCATCTTAGTTATGGCGTGTGTAGATTGCGCGCGTGCGTGTAGCTAAAAACCCTTCCGAGCCTCCTTAAGTGTTTTTGTAATCACAAAAGAATTTAAATCAATGCATTAACTAATAGAGAGCTTGAAGTTGATTTCATGCCACCAGAGCCAGAATTGTTGCTTATTAATATATATTAGGTTAAATTATTTAAGGTGGCTCCCTAGAGTAATTATGAACATCCTCCCTATAGAGCACAAGCTAGAAAACAAAGCTTACCGGTAGTTAATTTCTCTTTAAGTTTTCTGTCTAGAGATTTACCAGATGAGTATGGGTACTGTTAAAGTAAGGTTTATGTTTTGGTTGTCAATTTTTGGAATTAAGGCCATTACCATGACATAATTTCATCTGATGACAGGCAGACAAATTGGTCATTTTGTGAATTTTTTCATACTTTGTCACATCTTGGAAATTATATTACCCGACATTTTGAATTGGTAAAAGGTCAAGGTTGTTCAGACAGTTTTTTTCAAATATTCTTTGATTTGTCATTATTCTAAATATATAGATAGATTTCAATAAAAATAGGGTGTTTTATAGGAATTGTGTGTGGTTACAACTGAGCCAAATTAAGAAAAAATTCACCAAGGGAATGCGAGAAAATTAGCCTTTATTTTGTCACCATGGCATCCCAAAAAACAGAAAAACATGCATGGTTATTTCTTTAAGTGCACGCTCATGTGATGCCATGTATCGCGTGCAACAAAGCAAGAGAAAATTAGAGCTCTTTTGCTGGCTATTTATAGAGCTTTTTAGTAGTAGTAATAGTAGTAAACTTTATTTAAACAGGGTAGCCCATTCAGCTCTAAGGCTGGTCTCCATAGGGGCCCTGTATCTTAAAAATAGTTTACACTTAGAACTATTAACATACCTAATAAAATACTACCAGAATTTTAAAAACTACATTACAAAGCAAAAATAAAATACAAAATCACATTTAAAGGCTAAAACCAAAGTTAAGATAAAAAGAAATGCCTTGCTTGACGGCAGAACGTTTGAATGTTTTTGCTATTTACAATTTTCAACGGGAGTTTGTTAAAAATTTCTGCGCCAGTAAAAAGAAAGGTCCTTTTCCCAAAATTTCATATTATTGGGCCCTACAGTTAAACACATGTTTGAATGGAGTTTGAAACTATTGCAGCTATAAAACTATAGTATACCAATTGATTTAATGCCTTTCAGGTGCTGATAAGCAGTTTTCATTTTTTCTTAGGGTTACTTGCGTCCTTTTTCCATGCGCAATTAATACAGATGTCTGGCAGGCAATGGTAGTGAGGGCTATTGAGTCTAAAAAGAAGCTGTAATGAGCCACCTTAAGATTATTAAAATTAATAATCAGTTTATCAATAAATATTCTATCAGTTGGATGAAGATGACCATAATTTAATTGTTCTTTTTTTGCATGAAGTTTCATCACATCAAAACACAAATACTATGGAATTTTGATTTTTAAAACCACTTAGTTAGAAAATGGAAACTGCTTCAAAAAATCACCTGACTTTTTTCCATTTTATGCTCATTTGTATAATGTAAGCTTTATATTACTTAAAGGGTTATTTAGCAATAAAAGACTGCTGTTCAGCCAATTTGAAATAATTCTAGAACTCATAGTCATCAAAAAAAAATGAATTACATTAAATGCTGTGACGTAGCCCCCCTTAATCCAGCTTAAAATAATACAAGATTCAGGATAACTGGCAAATAATAATACAGGTCTACTAGCTGGTTTAAACTGGTTTGATTGATTTGTATTCATTCAGCCCCTGGGAATAAGCTAAAGACAAAATGGGTATTATATTGAACTTTGGGTACTGACATAAACTATTTGATTTATGAACAAGGTATTCCACAAGTTCCCTGACCTGCCCAGTAAAGTCTCTTTGCATTTGGTTGAAGTAAGTCCAGCATTAAGTGACATGCAAGAAAAGACGCTCACTGGTAGGTCACTCACCAATCATCAAAACCATAAAGAAAGACAGGAGGATGTAACAGATGAAAAGTCACAGGACAGTGAGGTACAACATAATCTTTTGTAAAAGAAGAAGGAATGATAGTTTTGAATAGTACCGTTTGGGATTTCAAATTTGACTCAATCATCAAGACTGTTATTTCAGTCTGATTTCTATATGAAGCATGATGGTATTTGCCCCACTTGCACCAGTCTTGTAAATTATATCCAAATTCAGAATCAGCCAAGCAGAAACCTTACTAGTGTATCTTCTGCCTGTGATGTCAAGTCACTGACCTGATTTTGATATTCAAATACCTTAACCTTAAAAAAATTCCAGTTTTGCTTTATTCTTTATTTCCTGGTTGTTGTAGTTTTAAGTGAAGCTTCTTAAAAAATATTCTTTTTTGCCTTTTGTGTAACTGTCAGGATGTGTCATCATTGTGTTACAAAAGGTGTGTCAGTCAGACTGGTGTCCGTGTGTCATGGTACAAAGCTGTCCAAGATGTCCCCTTACAGGATGGCAACTGCTTTTTTATCGCTCATGAATTCTTTGATGCTCTGCCAGTTCACCAGTTCCAGGTACTGGCCCTGATCTTTTGATGTTGGTAAGATTGTAAACTACACCTCAGCTGTTTGTGTTTACTGGGTAATGTTCTCTGTTATAGCTGTACATGTCTCTTGAATCTGGTCCATGGAATCTTAGAGGTACATGTAGTTAGGGAAAGTCTTCAACACAGTTTGCCACACCAGTATGATTTTTGCCACCTTGTGATAAACATGAATCATCATTAGTACATTTTTTCAGTGGTGAAACTCAGTGGGCCACACTGATAAACAAAACTGTGCATCAGTAAAAATAAACTTTTGGTACATTTGGAAACTTTTGGAAATAAAACATGGTACATTCAAATGTTTAAAGCATTCATACAATTTCAGAGTGGTTTGACCAAATCTATGGACTGTGGTTAAGTGCTGTAGATAAGTACTGGCATGCTTTGAGATTTTTTTAAGGTCAGGACAAGGAGTGACAAGGGGGGAGGTGAAGGTACTTTTCATGAAATCAGTTATTAGGCTTTATCCTTGGTTGAAACTCTGATGCAAACTTGTTGCTAATAAACGCTGTTTTTTCCACTACAGAAAACAGATCATGGCTGGAGAGAAATTTTTGTCGATGTTTCACCAGAACAGCGGTGTGTATACTGCAGAGAGCTTTGATTTTAAGCTTGAATCAAATTTTAACACAGACTCTTTCTGAAGAGTGCTCTTACACCTTTTACTCTCATTATTCAAGATAGTGAATAATATATTTTTTTTTGCGCTTGGATGATAATCTTGACTAATATGTAATGTTCTTTGCGGGTCTCTTTTTTATAGGTCCTCACAACTGAGGTTTGTCCTAGCCCCTGGACCTACATTGGCCTCACAGACCCTGGTACCTCAAGGGACTTCATGGGATCAGATAGAGGTGTGCCCACAGGGTGGTGCTATTGTGGAGCACATGAGTGAGGCCATGGCAAAGCAAGGAGGATGTGCATTGATTGTGGATTATGGAGAAGATGTCAGCAAAAGGCACACACTGAGGGTCAGTTCGATGGGAGGTTAAATAGTTTTACACTGAAGCTCAGGTGACTTCTCAGGCCAGTGGACTCTCTTTTCCATAACGTAAAGCAGCCAGTCCATATATTGCTTTCCGCCCTGGATGGGATACCACTCCATCGCAGGCGCAGGTCCCCCCCCCCCACCACCACCCCCCCCCAAGAAACATAGGCACTCATTCCCTGTGTTTATATTACGTACCCAACAACGTGCCAGACAAGTACACCAAGATACCAGCGAGTTAAGCCCTCCGTTTCTCAACTTTCTATATTAACTGCCTAAAGTGACCCTCACCAGCAGAGCGTTGTAATTCCAATAGCCATAGAACAGGCTTGCAGGTTGAGAGCTCATAAAAGTACACTGGCTACTGAGATTGACAATGTATCTACCATAATAACGTGTAAGTCATTACTTGTCTGTTTATTTTCAAATGGCTTTGATCTCAAAGCTTTGCCCTCGTTCTCTTTAGGCATTCAAGAAACATAAATTGCATGATGTTTTAGTGGACCCTGGAAATGCAGATGTTACAGCTAATGTTGATTTTTCGTACCTCAGGAAAGCTACCCATGGAAAAGGTTAGCGAAATCCAGAATCACTGTACATTCTTTTACTTAATTTGCCAACAGAGTTAATATGCGACCCACTAATTTATTTAAAGGCACGAAAAACAGTAAACATGTAACCACACATACACGAAACACTCGGACGAACACAGATGATGTGATACCTGAAAAAAATGAAGAACGAAGCCTGGTACTTCACAATAGTCCGTTTGGTTACCTGTGCACTGCAAAATTATGGTCACATCTTTTTGATTTGACGTTCTCACGCTGACGTCGAATTTTGCGCGCGCTCAAGCTTCATTTGACGGGTCAAATTGCCGAAAGCTTGAAACCATTCCGCAAGAAAACCTAAAATACTTCAAGGTTTAGAGGCATGGATTGGAGATACGATAATATCTTCAGCTTTTAGATTTGATTTGGTAACCCCTCGCATCTAATCACTTTTGCTGTCTTTTTTGTTAAAGCGTTATCAAGAAAGCCCTATATCTACTTTTCTCCTTCTTGTCCCTCACCATTCCCGCAGAGTTCGTCAGCAACACAAGCATTAAAACTGAAAATTCGTCACTTTGAGGCTAACGCTTTCTCGCAGCACTCCAACAGGCTCTGCTCGCAAGAATAACGTTGTGAATGAAGAGTGACGGTATGAAGACTTGCGCGCACTTGACTTAATAATCACTTTGTATGTTATCGTCTGGATATCCAGTCGATAGAATCGATTAACCGATTGATATTGATAATCGATAACCAATCGATGGCAAAGATTCATGTGGTAATTGATTGGTATCGATTTTCAATAACAATTAACAGATAAATTCTATCGATTGGTATCAATTGCTGCAGATTGACGGACTCGGCTCATAAATATCAAATTTTTGTACGTAGTAATTATAATGCTTAATGCTTTGAACGTTAACAAGAGAACAATACTCCCTTCTTTCTCTTCAACGCCCCGTCCTCAGGTATCCGTTTTCCTTTCACTTGTTTGTTCCTATTCTTACCTCCCTTCCACATGTATCGCATGAAAACGTTCAACGAAAACTGAAATGTTTGAAGTTTGAAAACGGTAAAGTGGAAAACTATATTAAACTAATAGGAGCAGACATGGAAAGTGGTTGCATCGTACCTTAACAGAAAAAATCTTGCAAGGGAAGTTGTATTTTGGCAAACAATGAAATTGCCAACAACAGTGCATGAGTTATTGCAAAGCAGCAATACTTAATCATGCCTAAAAGGTCTTAAAACAAACTGGGTGTATATTGTTTGTGTTGAGGAGACTGGGTCGGAATTGTTTCACCAATTTCGTCCCCAGGGCTTCCTGAAAATGGCGGATGATTGAACGACATCTGTTCGAGGTTGATGTGCCAATCTATAGCAATCGATGAAAGGTTTTTGTCCGGTTGAGTAAAGTAGAACTTTAGTCCATCTCGGCGAACTGAAGTTTTTTATCTGTACAAAAGCATGGCACAAAATCGCTGCGTGTTAAAACTAGAGTGTAGATGAGGTGTAATGACAGATATATGGAGAAAAATGCGGTTAATTTCATCTTAGCATTTCATCAGAACTGATCCCCTGGCTATTGTAACTCAGGGTCCGCTTGCAGATATCAGGAAATACCGGCATTTGGTATTGTTTAGTGTCTTCTGCCGATCGTTTGATAGCTCATATTCTTGTTTGGTTATTTTCACAGTTCAAACGTTTGGACCAGTTACACAAAGCTCATTTCTTCAACAAATGGGGATCGACACGAGGATGAAGGTAAGCAATGTTCTCAGCCCCCCCCCCCCCCCTCCCCATAGCGCGCCTTCGCGAAAAATTCGCACTAGGGATAAGACGCGGGAATCGGAGTGCGGTTCTATTCTCAATTTCTTCGTCTCCCCTTGAGCGAGGAACGAGTTGGGATCGCTGGAACAAGGCAACGAGTTTGCGTGTTAAAATCCGCGGGAAAATCAATGAACGAACGTCTGTAAAAATAAAGGTGCACTGTGCGCATCTTGTCAACAAATTGTTATGGCATAAATTTGATCGGCAATGCGTTGTTCCAACTGTCGTAAGCTCACAGGCTAAATATTTGAGATTGTTCTCGCTAGCAGTGTTTCAAGTCATCTTTGCGCCTCAGAAAAATGAGCGACGCTGCGAACTGGTCTTAGTCAACGAAAAGACTCCTCCCGGCCCTGTTTTACTCTCCTGTCTTTCTTGCTGTGTTTGAATTATGTTTTTGGGAAGCCTTTTGTGAAGTGTAGTTCAGCTGTACTGAGTGATATGCAAAGTGAATAATGCTTGTCGTTTATATGGGTGCAAATAAAGTCGTTGTTTCATCATCATCTTCATTTAAAATGCAGCCACAGCCACAGCACACGCAGCCACAGTTCATTGGACACAGTCAGCTTTGGGACTGCGCTGACCTGGACACTAGTTTTCTCACTTTGAAAAAGTTCACCCTAACCTGAAATCAAAGTACATCTAGAATTCCGCTTCAATCTTCGAAATGTTTTGCTTGATTTTCAATCTTTTACTGAAAAACCTGTTGTGGAGTGTACTTTTGCTCAACCTATAATGTTGTTTTTATCATATTTGGTTAAAAACAGTATGGATCGGGTCTCTATGAAATGGAATCTAATGCGCATGTGCACCAGCTGACTGTATCCTTTAATCTGATCTTCCTGTGACATCCGTAAAATGTTTTACACGATGTCAACGAAACACTTTGCATTACAAAAACTTATGATATACCTTTTTTAATAATTTTTTTAAATTATAATTGTTATAATTGTTGTTGTTTTTGTTTACCCGCTAATAATTACCTTTTACACTTTGTTTTTCTTTGTCAGATACTTCTGAAAAACGCTGATTCCTCTCAAGCAGATCAGCTACAAAGTGGCTACAAGATGTTGACAAGTGCAGAAGAGATGGGAGAGAAATTCAAGTTCTTTAGCCTTGTGCAGCACGGACTCCCTGAACCAGCGGCTTTCAGATGACAAGTACAGCAGTTTTTGCATTTGGCTCTCTCAACCGGAAAATGAAATGATCGATGTATTTGTTAGATTGCGTTGGAAAATCACTGGCTGTCTTAATTTCTAACTACATGAACATGTGCATAGCTTAAAGGCTTAAATTGGCAGTGTCACGAGGATTTTGCAGTTTTATGTCAATTCTGTGCTAAAATGATTACTTTGAGGCTTTCGTCATAAACAAAATGCTTCTGTAAAGCTACGACGAAGATATCAAATGAATTTTATCAGAAAGGGCTAACTACAATAAATTTCTTGAGGATTTTTTGAAGACGTGGCATCAAATCTTGAAAAAATTGGCCAATATTTTCAAGTTACAATCCATTTCCATCCTTGCCATCCGTAGCGACAGGCGACAGGAAACAGTTTCAGTACCTTCAAATAGTCTTTAATAACAGAACTAGACCATTATTTTTGGATACAAATGAATGTTGTGCCGCGTAGCACTATGGACACAAATGATGTAACAGAGAATTAACTCTGAAGTGTAAATTTTAGTGCTAATTTAACCCATGAATAACCCACTGGGCGTTAGCC
>CM042750.1:367329-373291 GCA_022496165.2 Catalaphyllia jardinei
AGATCATATTCCAAAACACACGCCGCATCAAATCCTTTTTTCCATACAAAGATCGCTTGAACCGATCTCAGAGGTCCAAGGTCATCTATAAGGCTGGTTGCTGGAACTGTGATGAATTCTACATTGGCAAAACAAAACGAAGACTCCATGACAGAAAAACAGAACATTTCAAGGCCCTTGGGATCATTTTCACATTTTATCGTCCGGAAAAACTTACTTTCACTGCAAAATTAAAGAGACTTTGTTCATTCAAGAACTAAAGCCTTCCCTTAATATCAATATTAGTAGTGAGTTGTTGCTGTTTTAGCTGTTACTCCTCATTATGTTTATACACGTACTGCTGCAGATCATATTTCTCAGTCTAGTTTCCAGACCTCTTATGTTTACAGTATATATATAGTTTTCAAAAAATTGTAACCGTCACTTTTGAAAATGTATGTTGACTAGCATACGAAACGTTAAGTTCGAGATAAAAATGCGTTGGAATACAATGTTTATCACCACTGTTTGTGTTATTTTCTTAATCTAGCTCTGCTAAATTGGATGCCCCTGGAAAAATAAATAAACACTACTGAGCTCCTGTCTCAATTTTGTTTAAAAGCGAGATACAGTCTAACGACTATGATGTCAGTACAATCTACATGAACTGAACTGTTATATGTCCTGCACTCTCTCCTCCGCAGAGGTTCAAGCGTTCGTTATATCAATCCGCTGTGCGAAGTGTACCGCAGGCGCAAAGTCGAATGGATCGATCAGGCGGAGAACCTCTGCCAGATGTATGTCGATTTCTCGTACATCCTTGTCGTTTTCTCGTACACCGATAGATTTCTCGACTTTGGCTAAATTTGACAGCTTGAAACTCGCAGAAACCCATTGTTAATAATGTGGCTACAGTTTGCATTTGTTTTTTTGAAGTAAAATTTCATATTTCCTAAGAAACAAAGTAAAGTGTTTTACTTTGAAGGCCCCCCCCCCCCCGAGACCCGTGGGGCTAGTTGTGTATGTTGTCTTTTTCTCTGGGAATGACAATAATGTGGCGGTCGATTCGGAGTTTCACTGTTCTCTTCAAGAGCTGTATCTTCATAGTAAATATGAATTTAAATAAAACAATCTTGCAATCTAATATATTATATTTCGCTTATTCCTTTTATTTACAATCGTAAATTAGCTAAATGACTGAAGCTTCAATTTTGCCCATAATTTCAAGGAAAGTTTTCGTTTCGCCAAACAGAGAAACGTTAAAATAACTGACTTACTTGTTCTTGTCTTTTATGCGGACAGAATTGCGATGTTGTTCAGAATTTCATGAGTTTCCTGAGCGCATTTTTTCTCACTTCATTTCTTCATGACCATAAACACGATCTCGACCGAGAATGTTGAATTCGATAGTGATGGCTCAATCCTTCGGCGCTAAACAAATGACGCTTAGAAAAACAGTTTTCACGAGTGCAACAGCCTCCAGCTTTTCCCGGTTTCCATGCACTGAAGTACCTTAGACATCGCTGAACCTCAAAATCTTGCCCGCCATCTTTACCGTAACACAAGGTACGCAAGCCACCCCAGAGAGTAGTTCACTGAACATTGTCTCCCCCGGATTTCCGCCGTCGCCTGTAACTCTGTGCCTGCACTTACATCACTCAGCGGATCCACCCTACCCGAAAAAAACACCCGTTTGAGCCTCTGCGGAGGGAAGAGTATCCTGCACTCATCTGTAAACAGTTTTAACAGGTTGGATGTTTTGTGATCTGTTGTGTTTCTGAATCAGTCAGATATTTTGCAAAGACAGTGACTAAAATTGCTCCACTGGTAAATTTTTATGGATCTTTCATTACAGTTTCATTTCTTTTAGAAAATTTGAAGAGGCATTCTTTATGTCCAGACAAAGAAGTGATGAACAGTTCTGAAGTGACCAAGCTGGGCAGATACCCAACAACAAAACGTGAGTAAACTCGGCGAAATGAATTAACAGAGACTGAGACTGAGATTAATTACGTGAGAGAGTATTAATTTGCTTTCAACAAGAGGCCCGCATATTCATGTGATTCGACTATAATATATTCTGTGTAATCCTGAGGAGTTTTGTAAATAACTTGATGCTGATAGCCTTATTAGGGGGTGGGGGGTGGGGGGATAAAAATACATGACCAAAAAACAAGCACTTTAGAAGGCAGCGGTTCCCGGAGCGAGCACACTGGTATAGAACACTGGCCTGGCTCTCTGGGTTGTAACACAGTAAAACCCCCATATAAAAACCAGGGGCCCGTTTCTCGAAGCTCCCGGTAATTACCGGGCCCGTTAAGCTGTTTTTGTTTTCCATTCCAGAAAACACCCTACTTTTCTTGAGACTTCGATTTCAAAATATGATTTCGGGCCCGTTAAGTTACCGGATCTTTCGAGAAACGGGCGTTAACTAAGGCACTATTTTTTCTTGTTTAAAAAGGTTTTCCACCTCTAACGTTTGGTGTAATTTGAGATTATTATAGCTCAAAACTGAATGGCAAACAATATAAACAGATTACCTAACCAAAACGTTACAAAACTGAAATCAAAATTCTCGCTAACCCTGTCAACCCTGGGTTAGCTTAATTGGGCTTTGAACAACCCGGCCAAGCATTTTCCAAAGTTTGCCTGTGGGGAATTAGACTATTTAGAATCTTAAACAGGTTCTTTAAAAAAACTGTAAGCAAATTGATCTGCAACCGCTAAATGAACTTACATAAACTGAGAAGGCGGGTCCTTTGTTGTTGTTGTTGTTGTATAAATCAGACTTTGATAAACTGATAAACAGCAAACTCAACATAACTTTATTTGAAGCACGAAGCAATGCTACACGGCCATGACGTGAAAACCAACAACTCGAGCACATGGTCGGACTTAAGGCTGATTGGCTGATCTAGACAATTGACATATCGTCACAGTTGTAAGAAAGAAAGGGACAAGAAACAGATTCCACTCTTCGGGTGTAGGAGCGGTTTGCGGATCGTTCAGAACCTCCAGTGAAAAATGAACGACAATATGTAGTGATTCACTAACTGAGGCACAGCAAGAAATGCAATTATCTTTTTCATTTTTAAGGTTTTCTCACGATTGGAATAGCGTCAGTTGAAAGGCCAAATGGGGCAAATTATCTACTACAAACCACTCAAAGTTTGATCAATCATACCAGTGACATGGAAAAGAAGGACATTTATGTTGTGATACTTCTTGCTGATCTACAGGAGACAACAAAATCCACCAGGAGGAGGGAACTGTTTAAAACATTTGACAAATATATTGAACAAGGGTTTCTGAGGGTGATTGAAGCATATCCAGAATATTATCCAGATCTTAATAATATCAAAGAGAAATATGGCGATTCCGTTCAAAGAAGAGCTTGGCGCTCTAAGCAAAACATTGACAACTCATTTTTGATGTGTTACTGTAAGGAGTTCAGCCATTATTACATTCATCTCGAAGATGACGTGAAATCTTCCCCCAGCTTCTTTTCCAAGCTGCGGGATTTTATAACGACACAAACTAACACGGACTGGCCGAGGCTTAATGTTGCCGTCAAAGGAGGGATAGCAAAAGTTTATCATTCACAGGACCTCGAAAATATGGCTTCATATTTTTACCTCATGTATGATGCAATGCCCATTGATTGGCTGATGGTTCGATGGATAACCTTCAAGTATCATTCACGCTACGTAAAAGAACCTTTTTTGGCGTCATTGTTCCAGCATGCTGGAGTTCAATCTTCCCTTGCTGAAAAAGGCACCAACCGTATTTCAGAACCATTTTTTGATCAGTATGATCAGAAGTACAAAGGCCTGAACCCCCCTGCCACTGTAACCTCATCACTGGCTTCTTATCAAGGCGACCCGCAGGATGCTTATGACAAGGGCAGTGGTTATTTTTGGAGCAAGAATCCCCAGAAAAATGATTACGTCTTGATAAAATTTCACGCGGCGACCGCTGTTCACAAAGTGTTCGTGGACACAGGATCCTACAGGGCGCGTAAAGATTTGTTATATTTTGGTGTTTTGCAAGCTAGCTTCAGGTCAGCTGAGAATGAAACACAGACAACTGGCCATGATTCCTGCGGAAAGTTCGTCACTATTGGATTGTTCGACAAGGCACAAGTGAAAGCATCTTTAAATGAGTCCAGAAAGGTCACTTGCTTAAACATCTTAGTAACGAAGCATCAAGAGAAACAGGTTTTCCTTCGCGAGATTGATGTTTGGTAGTCTCCTTCATGAAGCCGTTATTACCCTAATAACAGCTGTTAGTATCACCCAACTAGTGGACTAATGCAAATCCTGCATTTTGATTGGCTACGCTACTAGGGGTCTAATAGTAATAGTCATCGAGTAGCGAAATTCGCCGATTTTTCTTTTGTTTTTTCCCCCAAAAAAATATTTCTTAAACTTGCATTTGCTAACTTTGTTATTGCCTTTTCTGTCCGACTAGTTGGGTGATACTAAAACAATTAGACCCTTCGCCCTCAAGGGCCACGGGTTAATAGCCCATTCGGCTTTGCCTCATGGGCTATTGACCCGTAGCCCTTTCGGGCTACGGGTCTAATTGTTAATTATCAACTCAGTTGATAAAACCAAATTATCTTGTAATACTCCCACCGACGCAGCACCACAGTTTCTTTAGAAACTTACCCCTTTTAATGCTGGAATATGTTGTGTTGAGGTGTTGCTATCGTTTGGCCAGGGCTTTACATCAAAACATAACGCGAGTAATTCCAAACACATCAATAATTCTGACGTCTGTATGGTTACTTCTAGTCTTCAAGGGCTTAATTAGTGAGCCCGCAAGTCGGATGTTGCTAAGCAACAGTGAATTTAAGGTGAATAGGCCACGTTCGATATATCAATATTCAAGCATGGCTCCGAGGCTTTCGGGTCAAAATTGTAATTTTTTTAAAGTTTCGTTTGTCTCACAATTCCCAAAAGAGACTTGGATACAAAGAAAACAACACCAAATATAGACGTTTGTCCTAAAAGCCTCGGAGCCATATTAGAATATTGATATATCGAACGGGGCCTATTACAATAGGCCCCGTTAGAGATATCAATATTCTTACATGGCTCCGAGGCTTTCGGGTCAAAATTGCAATCTTTTTAAGTTTCTTTTATCCCTCAATTCCCAAAAGAGACTTGGATACAAACACAACAAAACCAAATAGAGAGGTTTGTTCTGAAAATCTCGGAGCCACCACGTTAGAATATTGATATATTCGCTTTTTTTGACTGACGGATAAATCATTTCATGATTTTGTTGTTTCGTTTTTTCATGTAGACGCATTGTTGACGATGGTGTGAAAGAAAACGGCTTTAGCATCATCACAGAGAACAGGACGTATCACGTGATCGCTGAAAGCACAAATGACTGGAAGTAAGTTGTTTTGTATTTTTGTTAGTTGATGCTTAAAACCACGTAACTTGTCCCTCAGTCATTTGCTATCGGCCATTTTGAGCTGTTTTTCGTTTCCCACGAGAATTCGAGATGGCGGGGTTTAACTGTACTTTAAAATATCCAGCAATATATCAGAATATTAAAAAATGCACGCAAATTGTAGTTTAAAAACTATGCATGAGTATTATATGAAAAGGAAAAAAATGTTAAAATAAGTTCATATATGGCAGGTGATGTCCACGTAACTTAATGCAGTTTTAAACGCTATGTAACTCGCCGAGGATCTGGTCAACTCTGGGAGGCTGTTCCATTATTTGCATCCAAAGTATCGCCATGATTTAAGGCCTCACGTAGTAGCAATTAGAAACTTTGAGAAAATGACAATAGTCCCTTTTCATATATTACAATTCTAACATTGCTCTGAGGCTTAGAGGAATAAAACAAAAATAAATTAATTATCCATTACTTATTCCCCCAAGCCTCAGAGCCAAATTGGAATTTTAATATATCGAAAATGGTCTATTAGAAACGATTTTGACGTTTGTGGTTTTTTTTT
>CM042750.1:398581-401081 GCA_022496165.2 Catalaphyllia jardinei
AAACGCTCCTTTGTTGTTTTGTCTCAAATTGTGTCATTGTCATGGGCTGCATTATTATTCAGTAGTTCGTCACGCAGGCTTTTGCTTCAGAAAATTCGCATTAAAATACCTACAAAGGAGATGAAAAACCTCCTACAGGTAATTAGGCGCCAAAAACACAAAAGGAAGCGCGCGCACGCACGCACGTCATTACAACTTTGAATGTGATTGGTTGATTAAACTACAACTTCGAATGTGATTGGCCTATTGAACTGTCCGATAACAAACTGTCCAATAACAAAGTGTCCAATAACAACTTGGCAAGTGAATTAGTGGAAAAATAGCAGTTTTTTAAACCAATCACAATCGAGGAAATTGTAATTTTTATGATTAAATAGTAATATATTCTCACTAGGATCATCCGCAAACAATGCCTCAGATTAGATAAGATATGGGAGACTCAGCCCAAGGCGGCCAGGAGTGGGGAGCTCCGTGCAGAGTGCTAGTTCATCGCTGCGGGGAGGTGGGTGGGACGCGAAAAGGAGAATTCGTAACACCGAAAAGACTGAATGAGCTATCGTGATAAGGGAGTGGCCTTATATGAGTCCCATACCACTGGGGCACGTGAAGGATTGCTACGGACTGTACGCGGTATGCTAAGGTTACGTAATCAGCGTTCTAAGGCTATTTTGTGCGGAGCCCCTAATAGGCCATTTCATTCCATTTGAACAAGGTTGCAAGGTCTTCTGGGACTTAGAAAATTATTGGCGGGAAAACGGAAGAAACGCGCGAAAAACCTACGTTGTGGCCCATCATTCATTGCGGGCCTGTGATCAATCCAACATGGCGGCCAGCAGAAAAGAAGAAAGTCTGGCGAATCTATTCGAATTACAAGACAAGGAGAGACTTATAGATGTCAAAGTCTATGTTTCTGGTGGAACTAGGTACATGGGAAGAGAGAGCAATGCTCTTTTAGTGTTGAACAAATTCAGATTGGAAGGAGAAGCGGGTTTTTGCGATGTGATCTTGGAGGTGGAAGGTCGACAGTTGGCAACTCATCGCTGCGTTTTGGCAGCAAACAGTCAATTCTTTTACACCATGTTCAGTAGTGGAATGAAAGAATCGAATCAAACGGTTTTGAGCTTGAAGTCGATTTCTTTTCAATCCATGTCACTTATCTTGGATTATTTCTATACGCGAGAAATTATCATAAATGACGAAAACGTGCTGGAGTTAATCAATGCTTCAAGCTTCTTACTTGTGACACCTGTGAAGAATGCTTGCATAGAGGTGCTATCCAAAAGACTGGGCAGTGATAATTGCTTCAGTATTATGCAGATAGCTGAGCAGTTTGGTGCTGACATACTTGCAAAAAGGGCAAAAGATTTCATTAAACTTAACTTTTTCATTGTGGTGAACAATGAAGAATTTGTCTCCATTTCGCAGGAAGAATTAGTCCACTTCATATCCAGTGATGATATACAGGTAGAAAAGGAGGAGGACGTCTACCAATGTGTGTTGAAATGGGTTAAACATGAGGCAAGCCGTGTGGCTGTTTTGCCCGAGCTACTGAAACACCTACGACAAGGCTCACTGCCAAAAGGATTCCTTGAATCAGAGCTGACCAAAGAACCACAACTGGTGGTAGCAGATAGTAATGCTGCTCCTCCCTCTAAGAAAGGTAAGAAAACCAAGAAGACCAAAAGATCAAAAAGAGCAAAGAGTGCTAAATCTGCGAAGGGGCAGCAGTTGAGACCATCCACAGAGATACATGATGTTATGATTGGAATTGGCACTGGAGATTGCCGTAAAACATTTTGCTATGATTTGAACAACAAGCAAGTTATGGCTCTTGGAGACTTATCATTATTTCAGTTTGGCCCAAAAGTAGCAGTAGTTGGACGGACAGTGTATTTAGTTGGGGGACAAACGTTGACCAATGCAAGTGTAAAAAGGGTGAATGCAGCATGTTTTGACGATGCAAAGAAATTGAAGTTTTCAGCAGGTGGAAAGATGGGACCTGAGTGGAAAGAAAAGGCACCTTGTGAAGAAGCTAGATTAAAGGCATCTCTTGTGGCTCTTGATGGGCTATTGTATTACATTGGTGGGTGGAATTTATCAAGTTACGGGTGTACTGACACAGTGGAATGTTACAATCCTGACATGAATGAGTGGACGTCCTGTGCAGGACTTAACACATCTCGATGCAAGTCAGGCTGTGTGGTGACTAAGAAGCACATTTTCATTATTGGTGGAGGAACAACCATTGGACAACAAAGAGATTCAATGCTGTCAAGTGCTGAGAAATATAACCCAGAGGGAAACTCTTGGTCATATATTTCTCCTTTAAAAGAAGCAAGGTCAGAGCCAGGATGTGTTTACTGGAGCGGCAAGATCTATGCCATTGGAGGAATCGATAACAGTGGTTTCCCAACGTCAAGTTGTGAAGTGTATTCTCCAATCACTGATGAATGGGAAGCCATTGCACAATTGCCTTACCCTTACTGTGGAGTCAATAATG